>JACXGI010006286.1:0-42634 GCA_016801175.1 Esox masquinongy | reverse complement strand
AAACTTCCTTAGGGAACTAGTCAATAAAGGTTTCCCTACATGGAGCCCTACTTCAGAATCAGAGTTTTATTGCGGTAGACTGACTTTTAATAAATTACCAAAAAATATACTAAAAAGTATATATAAGTTGCAAGAATTGTCCAGTTGACAGGTGGGTGGGTGTGTGAGAAGGGGTTTTAGATTTGTCTAGTTAAGGGTTGTGTGTATATGTGGGGTCATGGATTTGTCTAGTTGGGGGATGTGTATGTGGGGAGCAGGCTATAGTCCCCGGGGGCATGTTCATGAGGCCTACCGCTGTGGGAAAGAAACTGTTCTTGTGACGAGGTTCTTTTTGATAGACTTCAACCAGATCCCAGAGGGGAGAGTTCTGAATATTCCATTTCCAGGGTGAGAGGGATCAGCCCCAATCTTTGCCACTCGCCTTCGCGTCCTGGGGGTGTGTAGGTCTTGTGGAGACAGCAGATTGCAGCCAATCACCCTCTCTGCAGAGTAGATGATGCGCTGCAGCCTGCCCTTGTCCTTGGCAGTGGCAGCAGTGTACCAGATGGTGATGGAGGAGGTCAAGATTGACTCTATGATGGCAGTGTAGAAGTGCACCATCAAAGTCTTTGGCAGGTTGAACTTTTTCAGCTGCCACAGGAAGTACATCCTCTGCTGAGCCTTCTTTGTAAGCGAGGTGATGTTCAGCTCCCACTTGAAGTCCTGGGCGATGGTGGTGCCCAGAAAGCAAAAGGACTCCAGAGTTGACTGATGAGCCACCCAGGGCGATGGGGGGGGGGCAGCTGGATTTCTCCTGAAGTCCATTATCATCTCCACTGTCTTTAGGGCGTTGAGCTCCAAGTTGTTCTGACTGACCACCAGGGAGAAGAGTAGTGGGGACAGGATACAGCCTTGAGGGGTGCCGGTGCTGATGGTTGGGTGTCAGACAGGTGCTTCCCCAGCCTCATGTGCTGCCTCCTGTTGGACAGGAAGTCTGTGATCCACCTGCATGTGGTCTCAGGCACTCCCAGTTGGGATATCATAATGATAACAGAAATCACCCAAATGTCCCTGATCAAAAGAGTACATACCCTTGAATGTTTGGCCTCGTTACAGACACACAAGGTGACACCCACACCTGTGGCTTTTTAAATTGCAAATAGTGTCCATGTATAAATAGTCAATGAGTGTTAGCTCTCACGTGGATGCACTGAGCAGCCTTGATACTGAGTCATGGGGAGTAGAAAAGAACTGTCAAAAGACCTATGTAACAAGGTAATGGAACTTTATAAAGATGGAAAAGGATATAAAAAGATATCCAAAGCCTTGCAAATGCCAGTCAGTACTGTTCAATCACTTATTAAGAAGTGGAAAATTCAGGGATCTTTTGATACCAAGCCAAGGTCAGGTAGACCAAGAAAGAGTTCAGCTAAAACTGCCAGAAGATTTGTTCGGGATACAAAGAAAAACCCACAGGTAACCTCAGGAGAAATACAGGCTTCTATGGAGACGGTGTGTTTGTTTCAAGGAGACGGTGTGGTTATTTCAAGGAGCACAATACGACGATACTTGAACAAAAATGAGCTGCATGGTCGAGTTGCCAGAAAAAAGCCTTTACTGCGCCAATGCCACAAAAAAGCCAGATTACAATATGCCCGACAATACCTTGACACGCCTCACAGCTTCTGGCACACTATAATTTGGAGTGACGAGACCAAAATAAAGCTTTATGGTCACAACCAAAGGCGCTATGTTTGGAGAGGGGTCAACAACGGACAATGAACAATGAACAGAATACCATCCCCACTGTGAAGGATGGTGGTGGCTCACTGATGCTTTGGGGGTGTGTGAGCTCTAAAGGCACGGGGAATCTTGGGAAAATTGATGGCAAGATGAATGCAGCATGTTATCAGAAAATAATGGCAGACAATTTGCATTCTTCTGCACGATAGCTGCTCTTGGACGCTCTTGGACTTTCTAGCACAACAATGACCCTAAGCACAAGGCCAAGTTGACCCTCCAGTGGTTACAGCAGAAAAAAGTGAAGGTTCTGGAGTGGCCATCACAGTCTCCTGACCTTAATATCATCGAGCCACTCTGGGGAGATCTCAAACGTGCGGTTCATGCAAGACGACCAAAGACTTTGCATGACCTGGAGGCATTTTGCCATGACCTGGAGGCATTTGACGAATGGGAAGCTATACCACCTGCAATAATTTGGGGCCTCATAGACAACTATTACAAAAGACTGCACGCAGTCATTGATGCTAAAGGGGGCAATACACAGTTTTAACTAGGAGTATGCAGACTTTTGAACAGGGGTCAGTTCATTTTTTTCTTTGTTGTCATGTGTTGCCATTTTGTTATGACCAAAAGTTGAATGGGAATCCCATAAGAAAGAAGACATGTGTTTTGCCTGCTCACTCATGTTTTCTTTACAAATGGTACATACATTACTAATTCTCCAAGGCTATGCAAACTTTTGAGCACAACCGTATATTCTCACTCATTTAAACAATGGCAAATTATCCGGTAGACTAAGAAAGACCTCTTCAGTGGATCACCAAAGAATGAACACCATAATGAAGAAAAAAACAATACAAGACAAATCCAGAACACACTCCAGGAGGTAGATGTGGATGCCAGCCACTACCATTCTCGTTAGACTCCACCGGCCAAACAACAAAGGCTGGACTGCAAGGAGCAACTAGTTAGCCTCAAAAACAGGATGGCCTAAAAAATACCAAAAGAACCTGAGAGTTCTGGAAAAGGGTATTCTTGTTAGAGAGAATATCCATGAACATACCAGAGTGATAGCCAAAGCAAAGCGCAAAAAAATAAACTGGCTAACAACTTATCTGTGAAATAAGGTGGAGTTGTTGTTTTGTTTTTGCTGGAACTGGTTCATATGACTTCATTGATGATTTAACTTCTGATGGCAGCAGAGGAATGAATGCTGAAGTGTACAGAAACATACAAATCCAACCAAATGCCGAAAAACTCATTGGAGGGCACTTCACCTTGCAGCTGGACAATGATCCAAAACATACTGCTAAAGCAAAAGGAGGTTTTCAGGGCCAGAAAGTGGAAGTTCTTGACTGGCCAAGTCAATCACCCAATCTAAATACAACTGAGCATGCGTTTCATTTGCTGAAGACAAAAATACACCGAAACATACAAGAACTGAAGGTGGCTACCACACAGCAGACTTCAGGCAGTCACCACATGGAAATGTTTTGCAACAGAGTATTACATTAATGACTATTTAAGATTATGTACATTTGTCAAATTACTTTTGCTCCTTTAAAATCGCGGGAATACATATGAAAAGGGCTGTAATTCCTACACAGTTGACAATTTATCAATGTAAATAACCTCTTTTAAAGAACTACGAATTACATCATCTTAAAGACAAAGGAACAGGGAATTAATTTTCAGGGCTTTATGGTTTACCTGCAACTCCCGTTGGTCTTTCTTGCTCTCCAGGTTGGGGTTCTTCAATATAAACTCATTCAAAACCCTTTGGGATGAACACATAGGGACAGGTTAGCCAAAGTCATTTACATATTATTCATTTAGCACACTTATTCAGAGCGACTCACAATAGTGATGGCACACTTTCCCACCCCACAGGGTAGCAGTAAGAAAAAGTCTGAATTTACTATATGAATTAGATGAGTGTTTGCAAAATGACTTAACCCACAACCCTGGCACTTCAAAAGTCATTATGGACCAACTAAGCGGGAGCCCACACTTGGACGCATTGGACCAATAAGAGGAAGGGGAAAATGGTGTAATAGAGAGTGGGTGAGTTGTGAAACCAGCGCAGTTACAGCACAAGCTACAAAACACAGAAAAATGCCAGTGCTTTCCCTCTTGCAAATGCAACAATAATACAATCCCGGTTCCAAAAAAATTGGGATGCTGCGTAAAATGCAATTAAAAACAACGCAATGATGTGCAAATCATTTATCCCCATGTTTAATTGAAAACAGTACAAAGACAAATCATATCAAATGTTGAAAGTGAGAAATGTTATTGGTTTTGGAAAAATACACATCCATTTTGAATTTGATACCAGCAAAACATTTCAAAAAAGTTGGGACAGGGGCATGTTTACCACTGTGTTGCATCACCTCTTCTTTTAACAATACTCTGTAGGCGTTTGGGAACAGAGGAAAACAATTGCTGTAGTTTTGAATGTGAAATGTATTCCCACTTTTGCTTGATATAGGATTTGCCCAACAGTTTGGGGTCCCCTTTGTCATATTTCTAGTTTCATAATGCGCCAAATGTTTTCAATGGGTGACAGGTCTGGATGACAGGCAGGCCAGTTTAGCACCCGGACTCTTTTACTACGGAGCCATGCTGTTGTAGTACGTGCAGAATGTGGTTTGGCATTGTCTTGCTGAAATAAGCAAGGCCTTCCCTGAAAAACAAGTCATCTGGATGGCAGCATATGTTGCCCCAAAACCAGTATATATTGTTTAGCATTAATGGTGCCTTCACAGACATGCAAGTCACTCATGACATATGCACTAATGCACCCCAATACCATCATGGATGCTGGCATTTGAACTGTACGCTGATAGGAAGCCGGATGGTCCATCTCCTCTTTAGCCCAGAGGACACAGCGCCCATTATTCCTAAAAAGAATTTCAAATTTGGATTTGTCAGACCACAGGACAGTTTTCCACTTCGCCTCAGTCCATCTTTAATGAGCTTGGACCCAGGGAAGGTAGCGGTTCTGGATCTTGTTTATATACGGTTTCTTCTTTGCATGGTAGAGTGTTAACTTGCATTTGTGGATGCAGCGATGTACCGTGTTCACAGACAATGGTTTTCAGAAGTGTTCCTGAGCCCATGCAGTGATGTCCACTACAGAATTGCGTCTGTTTTTAATGCATTGCCGCCTGAGGGCCCGAAGATCCAATATTGGTTTTCGGCCTTGTCCCTTGCATACAGAGGTTTCTCCGGATTCTCTGAATCTTTTAATGATATTGTGTACTATAGATGAGATCGCCAAACCTCCTTGCAATTTTATGTTTAGAAACATTATTCCTAAATTGCTGTTGTTAAATTGTTTGCCTGCGCAGTCTTTCACAGAGTGGTGAACCCCTCCCAATCCTCACCTCTAAATGATTTGCACATCACTGCATTCTGTTTTTATTTACAGTACATTTTATGCAGCGTCCCAACTTTTTTGGAAACAGGGTTGTATACTGAAACATATTTAAAGGGGCCATATGCAAAAATGTTACTGTACTTCTACTATAAATACAAGTATAAATGACCAGAATACATATGCAGTTAATGTTTAATGTCCAAACATTTTTTTTATTCAAAATTGAGTGCCTAAGATAACCCATTTCAAAGTAATTTGCTGGTCTGTCTGTCAGTTTGCATTTACTTTTAGTCTCCTCCACCCCACCCACCTTAAACCACCCTGGACTAGCTAATACTATTCCGGTCGTGTTTTGTAAGGGAAGAAAGACACAATATGTTGTGTAATTTGTTTAAATCCATTTTTGTAGACGACTGAGGTAACATTGTACACTGTGCACCTCTAAATAAGAATAAAATATTGGTAAAATACATGAATATATTAAAACCGCAAATGTTGTAATACAAATACAGTGGATATAAAAAGTCTACACACCCCTGTTAAAATGCCAGGTTTATGTGATGTAAAAGAATGAGAAAGATAAATCATGTCAGAACATTTTCCACTTTTAATGTGACCTATAATGTGAACAATTCAATTGAAAAACAAACTGAAATCTTTGAGGGGGAAAAATGAAAAATTAAAACCTCACAATAACCTGATTGCATAAGTGTGCACACCCTCTTATAACTGGGGATGTGGCTGTGTTCAGAATTAACCAATCACATTCAAAGTCATGTTAAATAGAAGTCATTACACACCTGCCATCATTTAAAGTGACTCTGATTAATCACAAATAAAATTCAGCTGTTCTAGTAGGATTTTCCTGGCATTTTCTTAGTTGCATCTCAGAGCAAAAGCCATGGTCCGCAGAGAGCTTTCAAAGCAACAGAGGGATCTCATTGTTGAAAGATATCAGTCAGGAGAAGGGTACAAAAGAATTTCCAAAGCATTAGATATACCATGGAAGGCAGTCATCATCAAGTGGACAAAATATGGCACAACAGAGACATTACCAAGAACTGGATGTCCCTCCAAAATTGATGAAAAGACGAGAAGAAAACTGGTCAGGGAGGCTTCCAAGAGGCCTACAGCAAAATTAAAGGAACTGCAGGAATTTCTGGCAAGTACTGGCTGTGTGCTACATGGCAACAATCTCCCGTATTCTTCATATGAATGGGCTATGAGGTAGGGTGGCAAGACGGAAGCCTTTTCTTACAAAGAAAAACATCCAAGCCCAGCTGAAGTTTGCAAAAACAAACATCAAGTCCCCCAAAAGCACGTGGGAAAATGTGTTATGGTCCAATGAAACCAAGGTTGACCTTTTTGGCCATAATTCCAAAAGGTATGTTTGGCGCAAAAACAACACTGCACATCACCCAAAGAACACCATACCCACAGTGAAGCATGGTGGCGGCAGCATCAAGCTTTGGGGCTGTTTTTCTTCAGCTGGAACCAGGGCCTTAGTCAGGGTGTATGGAATTATGAACCGTTCCAAATACCAGGCAATTTTGGCACAAAACCTTCAGGCGTCTGTTAGAAAGCTGAAGATGAAGAGGAAGTTCACCTTTCAGCACAACAACGACCCAAAGCACACATCCAAATCCACAAAAGCATGGCTTCACCAGAAGAAGATTAACGTTTTGGAATGGCCCAGCCAGAGCCCAGACCTGAATCCAATTGAACATCTGTGGGGTGATCTGAAGAGGGCTGTGCACAGGGAGATGTCCTCGCAATCTGACAGATTTGGAGCGCTTTTGCAAAGAAGAGTGGGCAAATATTGCCATGTCAAGATGTGCCATGCTAATAGACTCCTACCCAAAAAGACTGAGTGCTGTAATAAAATCAAAAGGTGCTTCAACAAAGTATTAGTTTAAGGGTATGAACACTTATGCAACCAGGTTATTGTGAGTTTTTTATTTTTGCCCTTCAAAGATTTCAGTTTGTTTTTCAATTGATTTGTTCATGTTATGTCACATTAAAGGTGGAAAAAGTTCTGACATGATTTATCTTTGTCTCATTCTTTTACATCACAAGAACCTGGCATTTTAACAGGGGTGTGTAGACTTTTTATATCCACTGTACACATTGCCTTCGAAATGTACTCCTTCACTTTCTCAACATTTTGTGTTATAGACTCAATTCATAAGTTATTTAAATATATTTTTCCCATCAATCTACACTCAATACCCAATTATTATGAAGTGAAAATAAGTTTAGAAATTTGTACCAATTTACTGAAAATTTAAAGTTGAAATATCTCACAAATAATTATTCAAACCTTTTGCCATGATACGCAGAATTGAACTCCGATGCATCATGCATCCTTCGATCAACCTTCACATTTTTTGGAACTGGATTGGGGATTTAGAAAATTACAGAGATGCTCCCCAACCAATCTGACAGAGCTTGAGAGGACCTACAAGGAAGAATGGGAGAAACTTCCCAAATCCAAGTATGCAAAGCTGGTAGTGGCATACCCAAGCAGATTCAAAGCAGTGATCGCTGCCAAAGGTGCTTCAACAAAGTACTAAATAAAGGGTCTGCATCCTTATGAACATGAGCTATTTCCATTTTTCATTTTCAACAAATTAGCACAAATGTCTTTGTTATTATGGTGTATTGTGTGTGTATCTTGATTGGCATTGGCAAGTCTATAACACAACAAAGTGTATAGAAAGAAAAGTGGTCTCAATACTTTCCCAAGGCACAGTATATATTTGTACGTAGGTGTAATTAACTCCTCCGATAGGATTACTTGGTGAATGTGCCTGTGCGCCTTACAAAATGTGTAATAGCTTGGTTGCCAAATAAGAGGTGTGAGCATGTTTGTGGTCTAACCCCAGAATAAGGAACTGTCCAGGAGCAGGTAGGCCCAACTGTACAGAGTCCTTCAGCAGGGCCAGCAGAGACGGCCAGCTGTCCACCAGACTGGACACAGGGATCCTGGAAGCAGGGAATCACTAATTATTTTCTACCAAGGACATTTACTCATCGTAGTGAGATAGCTTTAGAAAAGACACCAGAACAAAACCAGTAAAAACAACAGAACTCAATGAATGTCAACCGACTCACCTCTGAACATATGCATAGAAGAACTGCAGCATACACACCTCCAGAGACAGATGCTTCTATCGAGAGAGGGGGAGAGAGACAAGGGGGGACGGGTGAGTGGGCAAGGGGTGAGAGAGGGTGAGCGAGGATGAGAAAAAGCGAGGATTAAGAGAGAGGGCAAAGCAACTGAACTACTTTTTATAGGGAACATAAGGAGGCTATGGCAGAGAAACAGCCAGTTTATGTTGGTGCACATCAGCAATAAGATCAGCTGTTAGCTGTTTGCTTTGGATCATTGTTGGGTTAAAATGTTAAATACTTGACTTCAACTTTCTGGCAGAGGGCAGCAGGGTTTGTGGCAAATTATCTAGATTTTTTGAGCTGTTAATTGTCCCCTCTATCCTGACCACAATCCTGTTACCGCTTAAGAAAAGCACCCCCATAGCATGATGCTGCCGAGCCCCCATACATGATAGAAGGCTCCTTGAGGAGCATGGCCATATCTGCACTATGCAACCAAAAAAAAAGTTTAAGGAAATCGTATAGGGACAGTTTATTCTATTTCCAGCTAATCACAATCATGTCACAAATGATCTCAGTTCTGATCAACATATTACCTTTTTACATGATTTTTAAGGTGAATTTTTCGCTTAAATATTGTTGGTCACAAGACCTTACGCATGGTGAAAATGATGTGTCTTGATTTCAGCCCATATATAAACAAAAGCCGCATTTGCTAAAAGGGTGTGTAGACTTTTGATATCCTAGTAAACATGCCCATTATCAAGACACTATGTTTTATATGAATGTTCTTTCTTTTTTTTATTATTTACTTAAACGGCAATGTGAATCAATTTTGTCCTTATGTTCGTTTCACAAGTCCCGTGGGGGCGGCATGTGAGCCCCTCTCCCTCTCACTAACCACTCCTTCCAACCAGCGAGTAAGTGTGACAGTTGCGCCAATCATTAAGTAAGAGAAACCTTATAAGTGATGTGCAGCTCATGAAAAATGTTGTTTTTAGAAATGCTCTGCAGTTCTCAAACTATATGATCCACACCTTTGCACATGTCAGGCTAAACATTACAAACTCACTGTGTTGAAGCTGCAACTAGACCTTGTGTAAAATGTATTAAGGAATAAAATGTTTTTGTATCTTTAGTAGTTAAAATGTACCTCATTTTATCCACATGTTTACAGGTCTAAAACATGTCAGCAACAGCCTCCTATTCTAAAATAGAGGCATATATGTAGAATCATACATGTAAAGGAGAGCCTCCTAAGCATCCAATTTAACTTTATTTAGAATAAAGTAATATCCCAAATATTGGTTGTACTCTATTGTTTAAAAAAAGTAGTCATTAAAGTCATTAAAATGTAATAAAAAGTGGAAATTGGATTTCATTTACCCTTTCACTGAGTTTCAAAAGATTACATTTTTAAAAGGAAAATTGTACATCCACAAATTATAGATTTGGCATTTTCCCAAACAGAAACATACTAAAACAAACCAATATTGCCCAATAGGACCTCGCTTATGCATGGCTCTGCTCGCTTTCTTTTTTAGGTTCTGCCGGCTTGGGTTCATCAGCCTCCCATTTCAATAGTAATATGCTTCTTTTCAACAGCGAAACAGATTATCTGATTGCGTCCCAGGCAATGCAATGTAATTGGGAGAACGCAGAACCAACCTTGTCTTTGGCGATGGCTGGGGGCTGCTTTAGGACCTCTTTGACTGTCTGCATCACTGTCTCAGTACGCATGGCGCTGACCGACCTCACCAGCTCAACCAGCAAGAGCTGCTCCTCACTAGCTGTGGGGATCACCTACACACACAGTAAGAATCCTTTTGACAGCCCAATCACCCATACAAATAACCATAAATGTCTGTGTTGGGGACATTTTCTTTCTGGGATTTTAATTTGTGGAACTCACCTTGTAAGCGGCATTGGTTTTGACCTGCTTCCTTTCGTTCCACACGTAGGCAATAGCCGCCATGAAATGTGCTCCATGGTTCATGGAGATGGGCCCAAGCAGCTCGAGAATCTGCTGACGCAGGTTCTAATAGTCCACAGGCAGAGAGCGAAGGAAAGACTCAGCAAATGACCGGGTGTGCAGGCTTTTGCTCCACTCTTGCACTACCATAATCAATTAACAAGGGATGGATATATTGTTAAGTTGAATTGTTTTTTTTGTATAGGGCTGAAACAGAAGCCTGTACAAACCATAGGGTCCCGCTGGGGCAGGTTTGAAGAAAACAAATCTTAGAATCAACTACAAGTAACTGGTTCATTGCATTTTGTCAACCCAGATGCACTGCAGAGTTTTTCTAGAAATTCAGCCAGGAGATGTGAAAGTTGTGCTAGGCTAGGGGTGAGGGTGGCAGACAGACCTTGGTGGATCCTAGGTTGATGTTGGAGGTGGAGGCAGCAGAGGCGGTGGCAGGCCGGTCAGAGTTGTCGGCCTGGTACAGGACGCTCCACAGCAGGGTGACGGAGGACATGATAGTGTGAAGGATGGACAGGATCCCAGAGCGAGCCTCGGCCAGGTGCTTCTGGTCCACGCACACCTGCAGCTGAGAGGCGACATATGGACATTGAGATTAGCAAGAGGTTATGCAGTCAAACACCTACATGGATAAAAACCTGGACAAGACCTAGTGGCAGAGTAAACTGATGCCGACACACGTTAGGGCCCTTAATACCAATTCAGCATAATTTAAATGCCACAGCGTACCTAAGCATTGTTGCTGATCATTTGCATCCCTTTACAACCCCAGTTAACCCGTTTTCAAATGGATATTTCCAGCAGGAAAATGCGCCATGTATGATCTCAAGCTGGTTCCACCAACAAAACGACTTCAGTTTACTCCAAGGGCCTGCACAACCCCTAGGTCTAAATCCAATAGAACACCGAAATGAGGTGGAATGGGAGGTTTACAGCATGAATGTGTGACCGAAAAATGCTATCAACTCAGCATGGACCAAAATCCCTCTTTGAATTCCACAAAGAGTTCAGGCAGTTCTGGAGGCCAAAGGACTGTTACTAGATAAGTATACCTAATAAAGTAGTCACAGTGTGTGTACATGGGTTCCAAAAGGGTTTTTCACCTACCCATGAAAGGTTCCAAAAGAACCCCTTTGGGCATAAAGTAGTACCCATGTTTTATCTAGAACACAAAATGGTTCTAACAGGAACCCCCCCTGATCCTACAGGAAAAGTTAAAGCATCCTATATAAGTATGGTATATGGTCCCACTATTCAATCTTAAAATGAATACACTAACGATACATTGCTCTGAATGAAAGCGCCTGCTAAATAACAGACATTCAATAAAGACACGCATATACAAACACAAAAAAATTGCAGGCAGCGATGTGTAAGAACAAGAACTATCCCTGTGTGAACTTAAGGGAGGAATGAGTAATCAGCTCATGTGTTTCAGATGGAGGCCTGTCCATGTGTAGATAATGTGCATTAGCGTAAAACAGACGCTAACATGCCATGTCTATCTGCATGGCAGGGCTGCGTGGCTGACTGGCTCCCTCACCTGGTGGTACTGAGAAGACGGGTCCAGGAGGCAGTAGTGGATGATGGCCGTCACTCCCTCCAGTACCGTCAGAATCAGATCTGGGGGGATGCACAAGGCCATCCACTGAGGCCTGGATGGGGGGGGGGGTCATGTTATTGAGTCGGTAGTGCGTTAAGCCTGTTATGCCTGGGTTGTGGGTTTGATTCCTGGGATAAGCCATGGATTAAAGTGTCTGGTTAATGGTTTATTTTATCTCATTGGGAAGGAACATTTCATGTCATTATCTAGTACCAATTGGGAATATACCAAGGCATTAGTGGTGGATGAGCGCTTCAGAAAACTGCTGGTGAAGAGTGCCATCTTCTGGCAGCATCACCCATCTAATTTCCTACTAGTCTTCCCCCGGCTACTAAACAGCTGTACATCTATTGACATACATTTATGCTAAAATAAACCAATTCATTCTCATACTTCACTTTTGATATCTGATTTAACTTGCCTTCTCACTCACTAGATCCTGACACTAACATTTTTTGATCTATATATTTAAATATGTGCTCTTTTCAGATGGATTTAAGTGTATTCCTCCCCAAAAGTGACTGGCTCTCCAAACATTCCCATTCAAATTCAATCTTCGCAAAACCTTAACCCACCTCCTATAACCCTAATTCTTACCCTTTTACCCTAAACCTAACCAGCCAAAAATCTAGTTTTTCCTCATTGGGCCCCCCTTGTGGGGATTTTCGGTAATTTTTCGGTAACAGATGAATGGATGGAGCAGTGACCTGTTGTCGCCGACGCCCGTCTCGTAGCGGTACTGCTGGATGAGGTTGTCCAGGTTCCTGCAGAGCTGCAGTGTGACAGAGGCCACCACCCTTCGCAGCACCTTGCCCATGTAGGGCAGCGAGGCCGTGATCAGGACGATCCACTGCGGATGCATCTTACACGCGTGGTGCTGGTGCAGTGCCCGGATCACCGCGCACAGGAACATCCCCTGCGCCGTAATAGGCTGCCCGTGGAGGTACTGCAGTGATGTCATCGGCTGCTGCGGGTTCACGGGCTCTGCCTCCCCTCCAAGCAGCTCAAAGCCGGACACGGTGCCGCTCACCGCCCCTAGAGCCACGACGCCCGGGGAGACAACGGACCCGCCGTCGCCCTCCTCGGCGGGCGCCAGGACCCTGTGCTCTAGCACCACCAGGCTCTGCAGTAGCCTCAGCAGCTGGGACTGAACTGCGCTGCAGCCGTCCATCTGGTCCTCCGAAAGGTTGATGACGCTGTCCTCTGACAAGCCCTCCTCCTGGGACGCCACGTTGACTCCGGTGGCCCGCTGCTCATGCCACTTCTGGGCCGAGAAGATGGAGGAGAGCAGGCAGTGGAGCACCACCTTCTGGACCTTGCACTTGGACAGCACGTCGCTGATGAAGCTGGCGAAGCCCTTGGCCGAGCCGCCCGTCACCTTGGCCAGCTCGCCGAACAGGAGGGTGAGGACTTCCACGCTGGTCAGCTGCATGGCGCGGTTGCCTGCCAGGTCGGCGGCGGTGGCCGACACGTGGGCGGAGTAGTAGGAGCGCAGGAAGTAGAGGCAGAGGGAGATGATGATCTCCAGGAACATGGCGCTGCGGAATGAGTGGGAGTGGCTGTCCTGGGGGATGGGGCTATAGAAGTCCTTACCTGGGAGGAAAAATGGGGTGGAACATCACACTTCTTAACACTCTAAAGAAAGCTGTAAAAAGATGACACTTTCCAATGGTATTTAAGGTGTTGATGTGTTGTGCTGTACAACTGTGTGCTACACATTGATTGTGATAAGTGAAAAAGTGTGCACTTTGTGTTCCATTTGTGTGTGGTATTCATGGTTTTTGTCTAATGTGTTATACAAACTGGGAGCAACACATTGGTAGTGGATGAGGTGAGCATCCTCCAATATAAATTGTTTTGGGTGTCTAGAAAAGCCGAATTATTAGTCAGTATGACTTCCTGGCATTTCTCTTTGCCGGATTTTACCGTTAAGCCTTTTATTTTAGCCTTTAATATGCCAAAACAAAACTATTCGTGGTCATTTCTGTTTGTTGTGTGTTGGTCGGCAATAATTAGAGTATCAGTTCCTCACCCATGACAGAGATGCGGTGGCGGGCTAGCAGGTTCTGCAGCAGGGAAAGCTGGGGTGTGTATGTGTTATTGATACTGGTGGTGGAGATGGCGCCCACAAAGCCTGACGGTGCCGCCCGCAGCATGGCAGCAATGGCCGAGAGGGCGTGAAGCGTCCGCGACGAATCGTACATCTGCAGATAGAGCAGCGCGTGCTGGTACAGCGGGTGGATGTTGAACCGGGGGGGCGAGGTCAAAGCTCTGCGGCCGCCGTCGGGGCCGCCCCCGCTAGCCCCCACGCCGGGCGAGCCGGCGTCACTCTCGATCTCGGACACCTCACCCTCGCCGCAGCTGTACCAGTTCTCTAGGTCCAGGCTGTCTCCGAAGAAGATGCTGGGAGGGTGGAGCTTTTCGGCCTGGGCTCTCCGCTGCCGCTCCTCCTCCTTCCTCCTGATTTTCTTCATCTTGGGCTTGGTGCTGGGTGACTTGTCTTGCAGTCGCTCCATGATCTTACCCCTGAGGCTGAGCTGGGCGCTGCTGTGACTCCTCTTGCGGGCCCCCTGGTCGACCGCGTCCAAGTACAGCAGGCTCTGGTCGGGAGGGGTGGCGGGTCGCGAACCCTCGTCGTCCGGAAGCGTGACGATGGAGGGGGATGAGCTGTGGCGCGTGATGCCCTCTCGTTGCCTCTCACTATTGTCTCCTGCCTGGTCCGGCGGTGTGACTTTGAAAAAGTCCAGGGTGCCTCCCGCTAACATCTCCAGGTGGGGACTCGAGTCGAGGCGAAGGCCCGTCGACGCGTCTGACGAGGAGCTATCGGAGTCTGTCTGCGCCCACGCTTCGGCGGGCGACGGCGTTTCAGGCAGGCCCGCCTCCGCCGAGTCCAGTATACCCACAACCCTGTCAATCAGCTCGTTTAACACCGACGACACGGAGTCTTCGAGTGACCGGTCTGCATCCGGAGACTCCGTCGGCACAGGGGCTGGGTTGATGACGCATCCGTCTGCCGTGCCGTCAGGCTCCTCAAAGCTGCCGTCGTCCGCGGTGGAGGAGCTGGAGCCGCTGGATTCGGAGCCGTGGAGGTGTGGCTCCCCCTGCTGGCCGGGAGGACTGCGGAGTGCCAGGTTCTCACTGCTCAGGCTCAGCAGGGACAGGCTGTCACTCAGAGGGTTGACCGTCAAGCAGAAGGGTTCCATGTCGCCCAGTGGCAGCCCACGGAGGCCGTGTGTGTCCCCTGGCACTTGGCTGAAGTCTGAGAGGAAAAAAGGGGATCAGTGACATATTGTGACATTCTTACGCAAATAAACTACAGTCCTAATTAGCTTTGAATTATGTTGGTTATTCACTGAAATTTGGACTGTTGTCCGGCGCCGCCCGACTCCCTCTACTCACTGTCCGAGAAGCCGGAGTCTCTCATGTAGATGGGTTCTGATGGGTCCTGTTCAGCAGGGGGGCTGTGGTTGGGGAAGGCCTGGGCCCAGTGGCGCTGGGCCTGGACGCGCTGGATGGACACGCGGTGTGTCTTGGGGTGCAGAAGGAGCAGCAGGAGGGGCTCCAGGACCCGGGCGATGTCGTGCCTCTGGAGCACCTGGTTGAGCCAGGCCCGGCCCACCGCACTGGCAGACGGGTCCCAGTAACTCAGACTGTCTAGCATGATGAAGAGAGACCTGCGAGGATAGAGACACACATTTACCCCTTTTATTTAGAACTTTCTCATTGTCCACTTGCTTTGGCATTGGAAAGAGATGTTCCCCATGCCAAAAAGGCACATAAAAATGGTACTGAATTTAGAAAGACAGAAAGATGGAGAGACCGATAAACAGAGAAACTAAGACAGAGAAACAAATGTGGGAAAAGAAAAGACTACTTTGGTAATGGCAAAGCTGTAGTGTGTTTTTGTTAGAGAGAAAGTGAGACCAAAACCAAACAGAATGCCATACATATGGCATGAATATATAATGGGCTACATTGTCCACTCGCTATAAACCCAGAGGGACAATACAAATTGATTTAGGGGGTGTCAGTAAAGAGCAAAGGCTCACCTGTCAAAAGTGCGGTTGAAAGGGGAAGACTTGGTGATGTTCAAGTCTCTGGTCAGGTGCCACAGCACAGAGAACTTCACATGGGCCTCCAGACGGATCCGCTGAAAAACCCACCGAAATCAGTCAATAATTCTAAAGTGTGTGTGTGTGTGTGTGTGAGTGCGCGTGTTCCTGTGCGTACTGCTCTCACCAACCTTGTCCTTGTGCATGAGCTGTTGGCTGATGACATCCTCGCAAATGCTGGAGGAGGGCACCAGGTTGTGGAGCTGGTAGAAGAGCTCTACACTCCGCTGGTGGTGCTGAGGCGTGGCCTCCCCCAACTGGCCCCACAGAATCAGGGCGACACTCTGTAAGAGGGTGGGGCGTTACAGAACCGCCAAATGTTAACATGCTCAATTTGAGATTTTTCACCTTGCCGGCTGTGGGATGTGAATCTTTCAGTCACCAGTCAGACGCTCTAACCGCTAGGCTAGCCTGCCAACTCTGTTCACTCCCCGGAGTAAAACAAAATCCTGGGAATACTATAACATTCCAGGGTTCCTGGATGTCTGGTTACTAACCTTGAAGAAATGGGTCTTCTCGGCGATGTACTTCAGGAACGCCTGCGTGAGTGGCGGCCTGATCACCACGGCGACGCGCCCCTGGCTCGGGCTCATGGTCTGGGCCGAGTCGGGGTCGCCGCCCGAGACCGTGCCCTCGGCGGCGACCGTGGCCACTGACTGGGTGAGGCCGACCAAGTCCATGACCAGGGAGATGGCGGCGCCCTGGACGCTGAAGTCGCTGGCCAGGCAGCAGGCGTCCATCAGCGTCTGCAGCCACACGGCTGGGCCCATGTTCTCGCCCTCTGCCGCAGAGAGGAAACGACACAGTATTGAGAGGAGGGACAGAAAAGACAGCAATGCAAGTCGGGGTCCCCACAGACAGGAAAAGACTTCAGAGAGGCATGGGAATGTGTGTTCAGGATAGTGCACTGGCTGCCTTACTGGTCTGCTCTTCAGGCGGGGGCGTTGACTTGAGGTTGCCCTCAGCGATGTAGATGGGAAAGCTGGAGCACTCCAGGAAGAGCTGGCAGGCGGCGGTGAAGGCTGCCAGACACTCTCTCGGACTGGCCCCCGGCGCCATGCCAACATCGCGTCTATCCTGCGGGCCGTCGGCTGTTTCCTCACACGCTGCTTCCCCGCCGGCTCCCTCCCCCGTCCCCGGGGTGATGTACAGGGAGACCAGGCGGGAGAGGAAGAGTTGGAAGTGTTCGAGGCAGCGCTGCATGACAGGCCTGTCCTGGGGCTTGGCCTGGGAGGCCGGGAGGGAGGCCCTGCGGCCCCTCTCGGCAGAGGGTGGAGGCGTCCCACCCTCGGGATAGTCCGACGCCCGGTACTGCACAAAGTCCGTGAAGCCGCTTTCGGAGGAGCGACTGCTGCTGGGGTTCTCTGCGTCCTGGAACACATCGCCGGCCGGGGGCTCCAGGGCGTTGGGTAGTGGCTGAGAGGGGAATTGAAACGAGAGTATAACAACAAGGCAGGGTTTTAACACGGTTGGAGTGGTCCGTGTAAGAATTGCCAGCGGGAACCGAAGGGAATCGGGGATGTGTGTGGTGTTTCATGTGCACAAATGAATAGTTTAAGAGCAGAGTCCTCTTCTGTCTTAAGAAACAGATGGGGCAAAATTCAACAACCCAGAGACTCTCCATGTACACACACACACGCTCAACAGGAGAGTGCATAGCTGTTGCCCAGATCATAAGGCACTCTTCTAAGCCCTACACACATCCTGGTCCCTGCATCCTGCCAGCCTTCTCAGGACAAATAAACCAACCTAGCAGGAGTACAAGAAACACCACAGCACTGTCCTTCACAGCCGGTTTACACTGGGGGAAAAGGAAGCATCCGGTTTTGTCTGACAGTGCTAACACCTTGGGTTGGTCAGCAGACCAAGTGTGCCATCGCATGCTATTTGATTTAGTCTTTCCTCACCAGAAGGGATCGTGACATGCCGACTGTGTTCAATTTCATTAAAATAGCTTGTTGTTGCTAGGCAATTATGACAGGGGTTTATTATTTTTTTCTACTTGCACCTGAAATAAGAACCATGTGTTTCTCGCCCCCGAGGATTGATTTACTGATTATGGAGATATCTTTGAATAGTCGCTCCTTGTTCAGATTCCACTGACAGTTAGCATGCGTGTGACAACCTACGGGAAGGGAGAGGCATTGCAGAAGCAAGTCGTTGTGAGCAGTTTAGATAACGTGATTGAAGGACACGTATGTCAACATTATTTTTAACAATTAACATTAACATAATTCTTTTATGAATTTGAACTCATTCGGGCATGACCAAGCTAGTCTTATTTCCGTGTCTGGCTGATAAGAAAGCACAGCTCCCAGGATGCTTTTCCAAAGCCCAACAGTTCCGGGCGAAAGGTGAAGCAGGCTGGGGCTACAGACACTGGCACTAGGACTCAGATGGCAGGACTCAGTTCTGGTGAAATGCCCCCAGGAGAGCAGCCGGAAGCAGTGTGGGGCCTTCCGCTCGAACAGAGGAGATGGACCCAATGGGAGTGTCATCCTCCTCTGAGAGCAAGGGGCTCAGCTGTCTGTTAGTTACCCACTAGTGTGTCCACTGGCCCCCACCCCTCCACCTCTCTGAAACCTCCACCTCCAAACTCAGAGGTCTGTCTATTTTTAGTCAAGCCTCACTGCGCACTGAAACGCTCTACCAGACTGCCAGGTAACAGGCGAGGGGGGGGATGCAGAGAGTAGACTGATCCCAGCTTCTAACGCTTCTGTCTTGGGAGAGAGGGAGAGGCGCTAGGCCCAGTCCTGGAGCTGGGACCATCCAGAAAAACTGAGGTGGAAGGGAGGGCGTCAGCCCAGGGACCAGGGGACACCATGAGACCATGAGGTCTTTCAGATGGTTGTTGATGTTTTGGGGGGGAACTTGGCCCCTGCTGTCTCTGCCGGGTTGACAACAAAAGGGCCTCTGATGATTTCACTTGGGAGGGAAAGAAGGGACATTTACGTACTACGAAGGGTAATCAACCACATGCCTATACTTGGGAACGGAGAGATGGACAAAGTTTAGATTTTCACAAGGAGAATGAATGCCTGTGGGTAGGAGGGCAAGTGGGTAGTGTGGATGCTTGTGAACAGAATCTTTTTGGACAGTTTCATCTCTACTGGACAAATACCAAAGGCAATTTTTTTGTCTTTCTGGTGATTTCACAAGCTGTGTTCTGAGAGGAACAAAGATTAACAGGATGCTTTTAGTTTTTTAACTGATCTTATTCATTATCATCAATGCTTAATGAGACCAAATGCAAGCAGGAAAAAAGCAAACTTTGGATGGACGTAGTCCAATTGGCTCTTATGTAAAGGCAGCTTAGAGATTATCACTATCAATGTATTGATTTACATACATTTTACACATGAATACAACTAATACAACATATGTATACATGCTAATTATTTTATACCCAGATAGTAAATAAAGTGACAGTATATGGGTCCGGGCAAAAGTTCACAACCATAGAGGCAACTGAAGCGTTTTGTTTGGCAGAACCCACACATCCCAGTATTTTTCCTTCATAGTCCATTCTCCATCTTTTAAAAAGGAGCCAGTTTGTTTTCAGAACTTATTTCCATGACTGATCAAAACTTCTCACTGTTCTCCCATGGAGAGCAATATTGGTTAGAACACCGAATGGCGTTAACACCCGTATCGAATCCCGATACGCGTCGGCACCTAGGTACCGTGACTCATACTGTGAGGTCCCTGGCAATCCTCGTCCCTGTTGCTTTCTTACCAGTTTCTCCTCTTTAGCAGAGGCTGTGGGGATCTGGGGACCTTTAGGGCCAGGGGGCAGCGACAGGGGGGACACCAGGGGAGGCTGCACCTTGCTGAGGATCTTGGAGCAGAGACGCAGGCACTGGGTGAGCTCCTCCAGGCCCAGAGCCGGGAGGTTAGAGGTCAGGGCCGACACCATGCGCAGCAGAAGCTGGGGGAGGTGCTCTGTCTGGATCTCAATGTAGGTCTCCTGGAGGAAGGAGAAGGAGCGTGAGTCCCAACCCACAGGGGAGTCCCAACCCACCGAGTGACGGCATAAAGAACGGCCTTTTATCTGGCCTCACTTTTCCTTGCCTTTGTGGCCAGTAAACTTAATGGACAGGCAGCATCAAGAGCAGCTGGGAGGGCTCTCGCTGGGGGGAGGTGACAATCTAAATCCATCCCAATCGGTACAGTTACCAGGATTTAACTCAAAAATATTCTCTCAGAAGGAACCACGTGAACATCGCTACGACGACAGATTCGGAAGTAATTCCAGAGCTATCTGCTAAACTGTTGGAAAATACAGATATCAAAGTTACTGCCCAGTGATTCCGTGTTTCTACGAAATGGGAATTAAAATATGGGTGGAATGGTTTTCCTTCTTATTGTTATTAAATTTAGAACGTTTAAAAGCTGTCTTTCTGTGTAGGAATGAAGTGGGACAACCCCAACAACAGAATGGTGAGAGTGAATCTGAGTAAACCGCTGATTGGACATCTCATCTTTCTTTAGGCCACTGATTGGCCCATCTGTTTCACTTCACAAGTTTGAGGTGGGGTTTTTGAAGGGTTGAAAAGGAACATAAAATAAACATTATTTGGGTATGAGTTTTCACTGGACAGTTACTTTAAGATAAGCATATTAATAAAAAATATTTTAATCAACAGCCATCTTTCGTACATTATTGTAATCATAAATTGTACATCTTCCTTGAATGTTATAATTTGCAACATGAAACACGATGGTGTTAAAAGAGTAAGGCTAAAAGACTATGGAACAATGGGAAAATAAAGAATAAACCAACACGGCATTTTACGAAAAGCTATAGGCTACTCTGTGCATGCAGGACAAAGACACACCAGGCTGAGATTTCATTTACACAACATTCCCAATGAATGGTGAATATACTTATACAACAAATACATTTATTCTACTGGACCGGGTCAAAATGCCATTATAAACTGGGTGTAAGACTAAATGCTGATTGGCTGAAAGCTGTGATATTAAACTGCACACACCAGGTATAACAAAACCTTTATTTGTTATTTTCTAATAGCAATAAAGGCACCTCAGGGATTTATGAAGGGCTGTCATGAATAGGAACAACCGTTACTGGCCATACACCACACACCCTCGTGCCTTTTGCCATTTGTCCCAAACGTAATGGCATATTTTACTTACTAGGAACTATGGCCATATTCAAAGTCAGGAAAACAGCAGAAATGGGGGGAGAGGGCTTCAGAAATGTTGCCTAAATGTTATCTGAGCCACAGTGAAGCAAGCAGACAGTCGGGGTGAAGGATGAAGGAGACAGCAGTACTTTACCTGACAGATTACCCTCATGCTTCTAGTGGGCTTCAAGGAGAGAGAGCAGATAGATTGAACAGAGGAGCGAGCACACTTCTTATGCAGGACACACACACACACACACTCACACGCGCACATCTGCATGCACTCACACAATCTCTCGCTCGCGCACGGGGGGGCGAGGGGCTTTCCAACCCTTTCAGGTTGGAAAGGGAGACAAGCTTCTCTCTGATAGAAGACGCAGAGGCTAAAACAGACAGGCAGGTATACAGTATAACCTGTTAAAGCACTGCTCCCACACACACACACAGGCGCAGAAGAGGTGCACACGCCAGAGGGATCGGTTGTAAGCTCTCCCATCCAGAGACCGAATTACAATCAGCATCTCTTCGACTGGTAATGATATTTCAAGGGTTCGTATTCTGGTCTTAGGAATGAGAAGGGAAGGTGAGGGGGTGTGTCTCACCAAGGAGACAATGTCCAATAGGAAGTCCACCAGCTGAGAGAACTCCACCAATAACAGCCCTGGGGTCTCTGTGCTCCCAGCATGCCCTGCTCCATTTTTGGTCTTCCTGAAAGATGGACAGAGTGGCCCAGTGTAAAGACGGTCATTAACACAAGCAAAACAATGTTCTGTTCATTTATTACATGGCAACGTGAAACTTGTCTAACAAAACAGCAACATTCATTCATTCATCTACGTTCATTTTAGGTCAACTAGCTTATGGAAGCAGTAAACACTAATATCATATAAACAATTTATATTATATATAAATATTTTATATTTTTAAAATAGTGATTTAAATGGCATAATGACTGCCTACAATATTCAGTGCATTTTTCTAATTTTAACAGAAATTAAGTGAACTGCATAGACATTTAGCAACCAGGAAATAACAGAGGGATTGTTTGCCCCCATCTGCCATTGGTCACCTGATCAGAGATAATTGTGCGTTTTAGTTAAGATTTTTTTAATTTACAATGCAAAAATTCAACACAATGCCCCTTTAAGAAATGCTCAACTTCCAACTTTTTCATTGCAAAAACCAATGCAACAGTGTGGCCCAATGAACACAGCCCCTGTTAATATTTTGTCCATGTCAACAACGGTGCCAGTACATGCACACACTGACCTGCAGCAGTCCTCAAACCAGCGGGCGATGTAGTCCCACATATAATACGGCTCAAACGAGTTGAACAGCAGGTTGGCTGTCTTGATAAGCTCCGCCGTTTTCTTATTCTCTCGCAGTTTACTTGAAAAAAATATAAATATACATAAAAATAATCAATAGGACTGCTAGCTTTGGCCGTTGTTCATACGCCACACATTGTTCATATGGCACACTCGCACCCACCTGCTGAGATGAGCGTGGTCCTTGCTGAAGGGGTTGTGGTTCTGTAGGTCCAGCTCTGCTCGGCACTGGGTATGTAGTGTCCTGAACACCTCGATCAGAACGTCTTCGAGGATGGCCGGGCCTAGCATCGCAAATCACATGTTTTTTTGGTTGTTCCTTTTAAATTGATTTGCAAATGCAGCTATACTGAACCGTTACAAGCCTGCTTTGGCCCAATATGAAATGCTCATTTCAGACATCTGTTGGGAAACGTTAAAAAATCCTAGAATGTTCCCTGCTGAATACGAGCCAGCGGTCCATATGTTCTAGACATTGTGTTCCCTTTAAAAGTCTAGATTTTCATTTGCAAATTGAGATTGTTGGGAAATGCAAGTCAACAATCTCAATGCACTTTTGATTGGTTCGGGGGCGTGGCAGTTAGGTGAAGAATGTGCTGCGTTGGTCCTATGTGTTCGGTGCGATCTGCAGTCTGGGATACTGTACCGAGTTCTGGTTTGTCCAACAAACTGATGAGGATGCGGAAAGGTTTGAGGTCGTGCATCAGGATACTCTCCTCCTCCCCACCCCGCGCCTTTCCCTGTAGGATCCCCACCATGGCCTGGACACACACGGACACACACCCCTTAACAGATGAAAAAACAAACAAGGACCATAGCAAGTCCCAAGACAGACGGCAAAACACGGACTCAGCTGGTCAGCTATCTAGTTTCTGGTAGGGATTACATTTCTTTTGGGTTAGGCCGGGGGGGGCATAATCCACCGCCAGAGTTTAATGTGCCAGTCTGTACGTGTGTTTGACGTCTAACACAGAAAGCGGGGAACAGACGCTCCCTGCCCTGACCTGGTCTCCCGGGGAGCACCAACAAGTGGTCAGAAACAGATGGCAGAACAGAACAAAAACACATAAAAGAAACAGAAAAGCGCCCATAAAAAACAACTCCCCTCAGGATGGAGCTGCAGTCCATCTGACCGAACCCCTGGAGTACCAGGACACATCACACTGAACCGCCATGCATCACACGGTGGAATAGTGTCTGTGTGTGTGTGTGTGTGTGTGTGTGTGTGTACGTGGGCCAGATTGGGGGGGTATCAAAGGGAAGGCATGGGGGAATTGGAGGGGACAGTGAGGCAACGGGTGATAGACCCCTGAGTGTGTGTGTGTGTGTGTGTGTGTGTGTGTGTGTGTGTGTGTGCGCGCGTGTGCATGTGTGCATGTGGGGGGTAAAAGGGAGGGTAAATGGGGAGCAGTAGGGTCAGAACATCAAGACATTTACATTGCCTCCTTTCACTCAGACTTTCAGTTCTTTGAAGAGTAATGTATCCCAACAGCACAAGATTGTCTTGAAAATGTGTGTGTCTGTTAGTAACAGAACTGAAAGGAAGGCAATAAGACAAACAATTTGATGTTTTTATTATAAAAGGCTGTAACGCCAAGACGCCACAAGCGACATACATTCAATGCTGAAATAGAAGGCAAACACTTTTTCCAAAATCTAATTATATATGATTATGACAGACTGCTACCTCGACGGGAATTGGCAGCTATAGATTAGAGTACAATTGGTACATTTAAATGTATAAGTAGTTTTCTCTACAGGACCGTCAAAGTGTGACAGTGACCCCTGTGGAAAAACATGTAAATGTCCTGAAATTTTAGTCTAAAAATATATAAAAGAATGTAGCCAACCCAGTGGTCTAACATGAGCCAGACATCTGAGGTAGTCTTTTAGCATTATTAATGGACAGCATAAACAAAATGGAAACTGATATTTTTGGACAATTTGTATTTGGAAAATAAAACTGAACAAAACCTGCAGCAGCTTGTAAGTTCCAAGACCTGGTACCACATGGTTACAAAAACAAAAAAAAACAGACATTGTCTCCTTGGTGAGACACACCCCCTCACCTTCCCTTCTCATTCCTATGACCAGAATAAAACAAGGCCTACCTGAACCAGCATGTCCTTGGAGTATGAGTTGAAGTAGTGTGTGGCATGGTCCTCTGGGTTGCTCTGTCGAGAGCTACGAGGGCCTGTCCTCACACCGTTGTTGTCAAAGCCTTGTGGCGCAGCACACAAACACACAAACAATATAATGAAAGACAACAGAGAGGGAA
Organism: Esox masquinongy; assembly: GCA_016801175.1. Taxonomy (NCBI): domain Eukaryota; kingdom Metazoa; phylum Chordata; class Actinopteri; order Esociformes; family Esocidae; genus Esox; species Esox masquinongy. The sequence goes on along the minus strand of JACXGI010006286.1, from coordinate 17,961 downwards.
GGTGGTGGTATTAAACATATGGAAGGGTGAGCAATTTCACCAACAAGTTTGCGTGTGTGAGATCATGAACCCTTCTCAACAAACCAACACTTACCGACGTGTTTATCCACAGTGAGTAAGACGCAAATGAGAAAAAAACACAACAGGGAAATAAGCACTGAGCGAGATGACCACAAGACGTACCAACAGGATCTGTCCAACAGATCAACTACATAGCATTGTACAGAACGTGTTGCGTGTGTCTCTCTCTTACCCAATGTACAGAACGTGTTGCGTGTGTCTCTCTCTTACCCAATGTACAGAACGTGTTGCGTGTGTCTCTCTCTTACCCAATGTACAGAACGTGTTGCGTGTGTCTCTCTCTTACCCAATGTACAGAACGTGTTGCGTGTGTCTCTCTCTTACCCAGCAACCAGGCGTACAGTCTGCGGTTGAGCGACATGTCCCTCCTTAGAACCACGTGCAATGCTGCAGAGAGGATCCGGATCATATCTGGGCGCGTGGCCTGTGAAAGCGCGCACGCACGCACACACGCACAATGGGCGAAATAGTAGAGGTCAGGGGAGTTCTGAATCGGTTGAATTTGTGGCAGTGTGGGCTCGGGGGCATACGGTGCAGCAGTGAGTGACTGGAGAGTTAAATGGCTAAACAAGCTGAGAGTCGCTTTTCTCTCCCTCCAACCCTCTATGTCAGATATCCTGATCGTCCAGACAGGCCAGGTCTAGACAGTGTGGGGGCTGCATCCTGTGTGTTGAGCAGGGCTGACAGTAGACGGTGTCCTCACCTGACTCATGTGGAATGGGAAGCAGAAGAGGATCAGGTCCAGGGTGCTCCTCTGGACCAGGACGCTGGAGTCCTGCACCGATGTGCTGACAGCCTCCACCTGCAGGGGGCGACACATCTATTTACAACATCACTTCATTTTAGGTAATGCAGCAGTTCTCAAGCCACTCCTCGATGCTTGACGGATTTACCTAGTAAAGGATCTGATTACTAGTCAACAGGTTGAAGTGTGCTGGCTCAGAAAGAGTCCAAAGGCTCAGGGGTCTTCAAGAAGAAATTTGAGAATTGTTTGTAATATTTGTTAAAGAAAAGAGTGAAGAATCTCATACAATAAACACACTAGGTTGACATTTTCTGCTTGTTCGTCCAGGCCAGGCAAAAAAAAAAACTTATAACTAGGGCTTAGAGGTTTTTCCTTCTACTTAAAGGAGACATTTTTAACAATAGTAGAAAGCTATGTCTGTCCTGTGCCGCTAGCCCATTTTTTCACTTGGCTGGATAGGCTATAAAAACGGAAAATTCCAAACCAAACTTAGTAGCTAGCAAGATTTTATCTAGTTAGCTGCTAAGGCTATCTAGAGTTGTACTTGTAATTGCATTGCTTCTGCTACTCTCCTGTATAGGGAACGGACAAACACAAATCTCATCATCAGAGAAAAGGTACAGTAAAGCAATCTCCTGATGGTGTACCATAAGCTCAATGTCGCTGCCCATGACGTAGAGCTGGTCATCCATGGAGAGCTTGCGGTTGAGGTGCAACAGGACAAAGGTGACCCCGGGTAGACGCACGGCAGGGCTGGTCAGGATGCTGCCCCACAGGGCACTGTAGAAGGCCGACTGCTCCACCGCCGCAGCCACCTTCTCCAGCAAGGTATTGGTTCTGGAGAAGATGGCATAAAATAAAAATCATTTTCTTTTCTTTTTTTTTTAAAAACCTCCCAGTTTGGCCTGGATGTGTACCATGTTGTTCCACTGTGCATAATCTAAGTAGAATCACTAGAATATACCTCAGTCATCCATTTAAATCCAAGTTTAAATTCAAAGCAATTAGTTGCTTTGACACAGCATGAATTGGAACATTAGTACACAATATTTGCAGACCCATTTTGGCTCGACAGTGTCACTTTTGTAACCAGTGGCCATAAAGAGCAAAATACATCTTTAATATTTTCAGAAGAATTTAATGTTTGGGGTTAGGAATCAAACATGCAATGACAAGACAATTGGTTTCCAGATGATAACACATGAATATTAATTGTGTTAAACTGTATATATTTCAAACTTGGGTCTGTCTTTATGGTTCTATTTTCAGTTGTTTTTTACTTTTGGCCTTGATGGTCAGTTTTTTCCCCCAAATCACTGTTGCTGAAAGCAGCGGGCCGGATTCAAACCCATGCTGCAGCAGTACGTGCACCGGAGGCAGAGGCTCAGACTGCTGGATAACACTAGGCCACACCCAGTCCAATTATTTGTGTTGTTCTTGTACTTGTGTGTCCATGAAAACATGCATCAAACAAAGTGCAAGGGAAAAAATATTTCATAATCAGTCTAAAATGACAGTGTGTATTCTATTAAAACAAAATCATGAATTGGTCATGGTTTTGTCATGTGCTGACCACAACACAAAAACTGATGACGATATGAGATAAAGACATGGGGTTCTATATGACTGTTACAAGACTGATTGGGACTGAATATTTGCGCCATTTAATCTAAGACATTTCTCTCAGCTCTTACCGGTCATAGTATTCAGAGCCCTCCTCCAGGCCTGGCAGGACCCCAGTTAGCAGTCCTTGCAGACCAGGTTTGAGGGTCTTTCCAAGGGGCAGGTAGTAGGTCTCATAAAGGCCCAGGAGCACCGGCTTCACAGACATAGCAGCATTGGAGAGCAGAGGGAAGAGCCCAGAGCTGAAACAGGGTTAAGTGTTAGGCAATGTAAAACAGTTAAAAAGGGAAATGATGGCATTCATTAGCCAATAGAAAAAGTAGAGAAATTACTGCAGCGATAGTCATTGCCTTATTCAGCTTTGTCTACCAACCAATCATCTCCAACAATGGTAGCACCATGTTGCTTACCAACAGTGTGTAGCCTCCCGTTGGACAGCCAAAAGCATTGAACAGCAGCTGTATATGTACATTTTATTTTATAAATCCCTTTATACATCAGCAGTTGTAACAAAGTGCATATAATGACACACGGCCCTGAAACCCCAAAGAGCAAGCAACAAAAAGACTTGAGGCACAGTGGCTAAGAAAAACTCCCTAGTAGGGTCAAAACCCAGGAAGAAACCTAAAGAGGAGCTGGAGTCTGGTGTCACTGGTGGTTGCTAATGGAGCTAATTTTGTAAAAGTTTCCTTCACTCCCACTTTCTGCAGTCCTGTTAACTGCAGTTAGCGACAAAAGCAGATAATGTTAATGCAGCCAATATCAATGCGACAGCTGAAGCAGTTTACATTGTATTATTTTTCACTGAAGCCATAAAGTTACCGACAAGGCTACACATTGGGGGAGGGGAGCAAAACAATTACTTCTGCCCAAACTGAATGATTCTGAACATTCTCTACTTGACATGAGCTGTATCCCTTCTAGCCATGACCCTCCTACATGCGTGACCAGAAATGTCTATTGGATACAGTTTCCGGGTGTCTTAGTCTTCACCATCTTTGGTATGACCAATGTTAACACCATCATAAGACAAAACATTTAAATTATCATCCAGTCTGACTAGTAAGAGTAAAAACTACATAACTGAAGGCATAACTGTTTTTCGATGCAACAAAGCTATATAATGTTAGGTAGTTTAGTTCTTGTCTAGCAAATAAACATGATTTTTTCTGTCACAATATTACTTTTAGTCCACACCTAGAGTTAACGAAACAAACACAAATAAAAATTGGATTTCTACTCGTACATTAAGCTCCGTCGCTGCACAATAAAGGGATTAGGCTCCTGCCCTGTGGACCACTGGCTTATTCACTTAGTTCACATGAACGTTTCTGATGTTACAAGAGAGCTACTGCAATTGTTTTATGTCAAGTGTTGGCATCCTGAAGCCTAGTTGGTACCTGTAGAGGAAGAGGTCTTTGGCCAGTCTCTTTGGCCCTATGATCTTGAAGATGATTTCATATGTCTCCAGGGCCTTGCGGTGCACCCCGCTGGGCAGTGCTGGGTGGAGGCATTGGGCAAGGCGTTTGCCTATTGTCAGCTTCTTGGGAACCACCTGGTACTTAGCATTGTTCTGCAGTACCTATGGACACAAAACAGAGACAAACATCAGACATTTGAGGGTACCTGTTATTGAAAACATTAGCTAAGGTTAAGACCTGGTTTGAAGTGCTGGGGTGCTCATTGCATGTCCATTACAAGCCAGTACTTGTCTTAGTTGCCGGTAAATGTTTTGTGGATTGTTACCTTGTTAAGTTTACCAAGGGCTGAGATGAGGTCAGCCCACTCGCTGGAGTACTCGAAGTTCTTGAGGGCCTTGTCGACTGCCGCCACGTAGTTCCTGTACTTTGAGTCATTGAGCAGATCCACTTCCTCTGCATTCATCCTCTCGGATGTTTACTGTGCTACTGGCCGACACCAGACTCACTCACACACATCACACCTGGAGTGAGACAGGTGTGATGAGGGAAAAGTCAATAATTATTCATCTGAATGTGATGGAAGCTTTATTAGTCAAACAAGCGCTAACAGCCATGTTTATTAATCTCAGCCTACAAATGTGGCCCCATGTAGCTCAATTGGTAGAGTACGGCACTAGCAACAGCAAACTTCCAACTCCTCCTACAAGAATAGGAGTTGGAATACGTTTATTTTTTTAATGTAAGGTCATTATTGCATGTCACCCTGGCTTAATGTGATGGCCTGTGCCAGTCAATCAGTCAGGAAGAGAAAACAATAGGGGTAGGTGATTGGTTAGTTTGCGTTGTGCAGGTGACACAGAGCTGTTTATCGACTAGTCGCACGCAATAAGACTGGGGCTGGGACAATACCAACTTTGTGATACTCATTAGTATTGTGGAAAGGAAACAAAGCATGAAAAGGATTTCCCTTTGTTAGGAAAACATCCCTAACGGTTTTTTTTTCATTGTTTTTTAAAATGATTTAAATAACAACACTGGCATTACAACAGACAATAAATAGGGGCAAAGACTGACAGGCTGAAAGATTAAGGAGACTGAATCATGTGCCCTTCTCCAGACAAATCTCAGTAACAGCAATGTAGCCACAATGGGAGACTGGCCTCAACGGACAATAGAGAAGTGAAGAGATCGAGAAACAGGGAGAGAATCAGGATTCAACTACAAATCCATCCTTTCACTACAAACTGATTGGTATTTTTATAGAATTTTTAACCAGAGTAGAGAGCTAAACCGCCTGGTATTGACAGTGTGGACGTTCAGGGTTCAAATATTTGAGTTATTAAAGTTTGAATCCTTCAATTTTCTAAATTAAAATTCATGTAGGGCCTGTGTGTTAGCCTACATGCACCACATGACAACCCTTGACGGCTGTCACATAATGAAATGTGTCCTTGTTGGAGTGAGGTGGTCGACAGGAAATAACATGTCAGTCGGTGTCGTTTTGAACTGAAATGTTTTTCATTAGAATGGGATGTTGCTATGGATCCGCAAGACCAAACTGGTCAGCAAGTTATTTTTAATATCACGTCGATTAAAAAAAAGGCTACAGTACGTGTCATGAACGCAGCTTGAGTGAGTTATACGGGAGGCTAGTTAGCAAGAAAACTTGGATGACATCATAAGTCAGGCGTGGTTAACAACACCGAAACCAACCCTGGATGAGTGTGCCCGCTAACCAAAACGTAAATCCCCAGTACATGGATTTAACACAGAGATTACAATTTAACTGTATATCTACTGTAACCTTACAGTAGTAAACTAGCCATTAATCTAACTTGACAATACTACTGTCTGCAGCTTAGTAGTACCGCTCACACAGCTGTCTTATTTCTCAGACGCGAAAATGTTCGCTACTGGGGTACTAAATGCTTACCGTTAGAAGGTTATCTGTAAATCACTGACACTGAATTATTTATCCAGTTTGACGAATAAAAACCCGTCAGCGCCAATTGGCAGAGTAGGAAACGTATCTTCTACTAGCTAGCCTAGCTGACTAGCTAGTGTATGCGAACGTCCGTGATATACTGCTGCTACGCTGGGCCCCGGCGTTGACTCGGTTAAACGATGGCACTCGTCAAGTAAGCACATAAAGGTCACGGTTAAGATAAAGTGCACTGTATATTAACATATTCTTGAATACAATGGCTTTGCTGACATAATTACAAACCACCACCAGACGATACCTGCCCTACGTTCTAGTTCACAAAGCCCAAACACTGACAGCTCCCAGACTGCATTGCAGATTGCTGCACGTCTACTTCGTTTGTCCGACAGTAAATTCATTGGAGTCGCGCGGGTGGAAATGTTCCGAGCCAACTCGTGTTAATAGCTAGCTAGCAGAGTACCCAGAAGTGCAATACTGGTCTGAATTAACTGATACGTTTTACTGATATTTTTATTTTAAATCACCATACGTCATATGTATGATACCATTTCGCACTCGATTCAGCTATTTATGTAAAGGAAACTGCACGTGTATTTGTTGTTAGCTAGCAAGGGCTAGGTACTGCACTACCAAGAGGAGAAACGACAAAAAGAAATACACACTGGCTATGGGCGAAACTTCTAAACAAGCTGAGGTTTTTCTCGAATTAAGAAAACGGCTGCAAAGTGGTCTTCTTGTTCTGCGGTAATTATTTCAGTTCTACGTGGCGCTGATAACTGCGTTTACGTTTTCTAAGTAACTACCTGTAGCTGCATGTTAGCTGTATGTTGCTAGCTGAAATTACAGGTCTGCAGAATATATATAGATACATAAAACATGGGCCGTATTTATGATACATGTATTTAAAATACGTATTTCAAATACAAAATAGGATTTTGTCATTTGTATTTGATAGGGTTGATGAAAATGGCTTCATATTTTGTATCAAAATACTTTGTAAGTCTACATTATGACATAAAAATGCTCCCTCTGAATGGTGCCCACTCAGTAATTTGGCCAGACTTGTTGAGATCAGGACAGAAAATTGATCCATACCCGAAGAAGGTCAAGGTGAGAAACATGTAGGCTGCCAGCTTTTAATAAATTTTTTGCATAAATGGCTACAATTTTTACAGTTTTGGTGTTTGTTTGAGTAGCCTAGGCTAAATCGTTTACCAATTTACGTAATGTTCTAGCTAATTATTTGACCCGAGTTGCAGCCCTCACAGTTAACGTTATCTTGATACTTTCAGAACTTTGAAGTTTGTCTGTTGTGCACGAATATACAAGATGGGGTACAAGATTGTACCCTTGTTGAAGTAGCTGTTTAGTAGAATCATGATTTTGCATACCACTGCATGAATGAATGACTGCCTGACACATACTTTATTAAATTTGATTAACAATCAAATTATTAATTACTTAGAAACTAGTTGCTGTGAATAAAGATGGCATTAGTTGTCTTCTTATGAATTACTTGTTTGTCATTGAGTCAGTGTTGCTAATGCAAAGTAGGCCATTACCAAACACCAAGTAACTAAATTAGGATACAATTATGAGTTATTAGCAAACTGTTAGTTAAACATAAAACTGTTGGTTACTTTAAAACTAACCATCATCTGGGAGATCACAGGGATATGTGCATTTTTTTAATCTGTAGCTGGTTGCATATGTCATACTTATTGCATGACTCGTTAGGCAGAGAAAAGCTGTTGCTATCAAACATTGTCTACTTAATCAACTGAATCAGTGCATTGGTGAAGGGATAGATCAAATAGGCCGATAGTGGAAGTTTAGCGAAGTGATTTCATGCTTCGCTGTAAAAGTATTTTTAAAATACAAAAATAGTTGTTCATTTTGATACATGGCTAGGCTGCTGTATTTTGTAGTTCTTTTGATTCACTTAAAATTAAGGTATTTGGTATCTTATTTTAAAATACATTCTGATATCTTTGCCTCTGTATGTATAGCTACATGGAAAACTTAACCTCCCAGGGACAAAAACATGCAAATCACTTAGTGCTCAAAATAAGCATTAGACCTGTAAAAAAAAATTTCTTTTTACTGAACAGTATATTCCAAAAGTTTGGATTTTAATTTAAATATTTGACTGAGGTTAAAACATATACTTTATATTAATCTTTTATTGGAGGGTAGGCCTATTTGTGTACCAATAATATTTGGACACAAATAGGAGTATATAGACAAAAGCTATTAGTAATGCATATATTCCCAATAATTATGGAGGCACTATAACATTACATCTGGGCCCTAACTGCAAGATCACATTGTCTGTGATGTAATGCAATATTTTGACACAAGGTGGGGTTGTGGAGTAAGTAATAGACAGTTACAATGTTGGACATTTAATTCAAAGGTTCCAACCCAGCTCTGGCTCACAGTGTCTCCGTCGGGTAGTGAACATAAACATGCCGGGTTCCTGGCAATTGTTCCTCTGTCCTCCGCTCAGCTGGAAGAGAGGAGAGAAAATGAAATGCAGCCAACCATGTCATGATTCTAAAGTTTTCTTAGATGGGAAATGTGTTTTTCTTTCTCAGCCCTTGAGTCAAGCGTGGACAGAGACTCTGTGCCTGTATAGTGAAAATAATTGCATAGAACCCAGAGACTGAACAGAGGGCAACATATCATCCACGCATGGGTGCATCTGCGGTGTCGCTGCAAGCAAAACACTTTTTCTGTTTTAGCCAAACATTGTACGTGTGCTTTCCCCCAACCAACCATTTCTCTTTTTTTTCTCCATGACACACGTTCAATTTATGTCTTTATTTTTTTCTCTTCAGTGTGCCCTTCAGGCGTTTTTATTTTTCCCTTTTCAGGGCAGGGCTTCCTTTCTAGCAGTGGGTTTTTGTCTGACTGTTATTAAATTAATTTAAAATTGACTTTTGGTTTGAGCTGAGAATTGGAAGTCAAAGGATATTCAGAAGACAAGGACAGGTGTGAACGTTATGATAACTTACTTTAGCGCTTTCACATGAACACTGGTCTAGTCTATCAGTAAATTGGACTTATTTCTCAATTTTGCCAAGGTCACAGATCTTCCACCAGCCACTGGGATGAATCATTGTTCCAGTTGTGTGCGTTCTGTTAGCCATGCATATTTTGTTACCAAGTTTACCAGCATTTAACAGAATTTTACAACTTCATTTAACAACACTGCTGGTCTGTGCCTCCCTCAGGAGAGATGTGGTAAAGAGCTATTCAGAGGTGAGCGTTACAGGAAGAGATTCGTCCCTCCACATCCAAACTCCTCTGGGCCTGCAATGTGTAGAGCTGCCAGCAGAGGTCAGCCTTGTGGAGGGCTCCTGCAGGGAGGCACCTGGAGCAGGAGATGAGATGCACTTCAGACTGCACCTAAGTGTGGATCACCAGCACCCAGACAAGAAAGGTAATGGCTACACCAGCTGTATAGACATACTAGAAGATAAATGCACAGATACACATACATTACTCCTGTGTGAATATAATTGATTATTTACAGCAGATAATATTAGGTTTAAGAATTACGCTTGTGGAAACTAAGCATCCCCTGGAAAGGTCCACCCCTGCAAGATCCATCTGCGGTTCCGTTTCAGATCTCTGACAGCCTCACATTCTCCTTCAAAGTTATTAGGTGCCATATGGAATTCGTTGTTGACTCAATGATGGTAAATTAGCCTGGCCCAAGGGCAGCAAAACGCCCCCAAATCATAAAGCAACCACCTCCATGCTGTTCAGTTGATATTATGTTCTTCTGTTCAAAGCTAGGGTTCTTCCTCTGTCCAGTGTTTGTGTTCTCTTGCCCATCTTAATCTTTTCTTTTTTTTGGCCTATTTGAGATATGGCTTTTTCTTGTCAACTGCCAAGAAGGCCAGCATCCAGGAGTCACCTCTTCACTGTTAACGCTGAGACTGTTTTTTTGCAGGTACTTTTTAATGAAGTTGCCAGTTGAGGACCTGTGAGGCATCTGTTTCTCAAACTAGACACTCTAATGTATTTGTCCTCTTGCTCAGTTGTGCACCTGGGCCTCCCACTCCTCTTTCTATTTTGGCTTGAGCCAGTTGCTCTGTTCTGTGAATGGAGTAGTACACAGCATTGTATGAGATCTTCAGTTTCTTGGCAATGTCCTTCCTTTCTCAGAACATAAATAGACTGGCGAGTTTCAGAAGAAAGTTCTTTGTTTCTGGCCATTTTGAGCCAAAAACGCTGATGCTGAAGATACTGAACTAGTCTAAAGAAGGCCAGTTTTATTGCTTCTTTAATCAGCATAACAGTTTTCAGCTGTGCTAACATAATTGCAGAAGGTTTTAAAAATGACCAATTAGCCTTTTAAAATGATAAACTTGAATTAGCAAACACAACATCCCATTGGAACACAGGACTGATGGTTACTGATAATGGGCTTCTGTACACTTATGTAGATATTCCATTGAAAATCAGCCATTTCCAGCTACAATAGTCATTTACAACATTAACAATGTCTACACTGTATTTCTGATCAATCTGATGTTATTTTAATGGACAAAAAAAAATCATTTTCTTTCAAAAACAAGGACATTTCTAAGTGACCCCTAACTTTTGAACGGTAGTGAATTTTTATATTATGTAAGACAAATAATGGAACACTAATAAACATTGTATTATTTTCTAACAAATGTGTTTTCCGAATTGATACTGTGAGGCCTAACCTAACATCAAACATTCCCTTGAATTTATCCGCTGTCTTTTTTTTGCACAGCACCTGTGAAGGCAATTGCAGCCAGTTGCCTCTGTAGGACACAGTTCCCCAGTCGTCTTGCAGTTGTGGTATGGGCACCTTCTCCAACATGTTGAACTTCAGTGAGCATATTCTTCCCCACGGTGGATGTAGTATGTCACTGTCTTCGGTTCTTTGGTAATAGGCTCCAATTGAATTGACTTGCACTGTTTTAATTGACTCATGTCCAATATAATTGACTTGTGCAAGTTAAACAATAATTTTAATTTGTACTTGGATTTCACTTCTCAAATAGTTACAACATGGCATTTTGCTAGCATATCGGCATTCAGCAACTCCAAAAAAACCACACTGATTAACATTATAGTGGCTGAGTCTGGGAAGGCGAGCAGGAACATGTTTTTTTATTTCTGGTTATCTTGTTAATACCCCTCTTTCCTTATACAGGTGCATGCCAAAAAAATTTAATATCGTAGAAAAGTTAGTTTTTTCCATAATTCAAATAAAAAAATGACACCTTCATATATTCTAGATTCATTACACATTAAGTGAAACATTTCAAGCCTTTTTGATGATTACGGCTTCCAGTTAATGGAAATCAAAAATCCAGTATCCCAAAATGTTAGAATAAAAAAATTACTATACAGAAATGTCAACCTGAGAAGAGCTCTAATCAGCTAATTAGCTCCCTGAGATTTCAATCTCTGTCTAGTTCAGTACACACAACCACAATCATGGGGAAGACTGCTGACTTGACGGTTGTCCAGAAGACACTCATTGACACCCCCCACGAGGAGGGTCAGCCACAGAAGGTCATTGCTGAAAGGGCTGGCTGTTCACAGAGTACTGTATCAAAGCATATTCATGGAATGTTGACTGGAAGGGAAAAGTGTAGTAGGAAAAGGTGCACAAGCAACTGGGATGACCACAGCCTTGAGAGGATTGTCAAGCAATGCCGTTTCAAGAACTTGGGGGAGCTTCACAAGGAGTGGACTGAGGCTGGAGTCAGTCTATCAAGAGCCACCACGCACAGACGTGTCCAGGAAATGGGCTACAAGTGTCGCATTCCTAGTGTCAAGCCACTCCTGAACCAGAGACAACGTCAGAAGCGTTTTACCTGAGCGAAGGAGAAAAAGAATTGGACCGTTGCTCAGTGGTCCAAAGTCCTTTCTTCAGATGAAAGTACATTTTGCATTTCATTTGGAAATCAAGGTCCCAGAGTCTGGAGGAAGAGTGGAGAGGCGCAGAATCCAAGTTGCTTGAAGTCCAGTGTGAAGTTTCCACAGTCAGTGATGATTTGGGGTGCCATGTCATCTGCTGGTGTTGGTCCACTGTGTTTTATCAAGACCAGAGTCAATGCAGCCGTCTACCAGGAGATTTTAGAGCGCTTCATACTTCCATCTGCTGAGAAGCTTTATGGAAATGCTGATTTCCTTTTCCAGCAGGACTTGGCACCTGCCCACAGTGCCAAAACGACTGGTAACTGACTTGCTGCCCATGGTATTACTGTGCTTGATTGGCCAGCCAACTCGCCTGACTTGAACCCCGTAGAGAAACAATGGGGTATTGTCAAGAGGAAAATGCAACAACACAGATGAGCTGAAGGCCGCTATCAAAGCATCCTGGGCTTCCATAACACCTCGGCATTGCCACTGGCTGATTGCCTCCATGCCACACCGCATTGATGCAGTCATTTGTGCAAAAGGAGCCCTGACCAAGTATTGAGTGCTTAAATTAACAAAACCTAATTAGCTGATTAGAGCTCTTCTCAGGTCACTTTTTATTTGAATTATGGAAAAAAACTTTTCCACGATATTCAAATTTTTTGAGATGCACTCAAACATTTTCACTCAAGAAACTTTTTCATATTGGCAGTGTTGCCAGATGGGTGGGTTTCCTCCTGAATTGGGCTGTTTTTAATGGGCTTGGGCGGGTTGATTTACAGATAGGGTTGTATAGAAGATATAGCGTTTGCGGATTTCACGGTTTACTGTCAATGATCTGGCAACCTTGCATACAGGACCTTACTGGTCTTGATGTCGCAGAGATGAGTAACGTTGGAAAACAAGTGGATCCTAGTTTTCTTTTACACTCAAGCATGTCAGAATATTTGAATATAACTTAATAAGGCCTAAACTACATCCAATCGGCATAACATTTTTTAACGTTTCAGATGACGTCTAGTAGAATCACAGATTTTTTTTCAATAGAGTTCACGAGGCAGACAAAAATGACTGGTGAAAAGACAATTCGATTAGAGTATGTAACAAAATTGTATGTGCAATACACAGTGCAAAAATATACAATTAACATATTTAAGTCACTAACAATACAAATATATGAACTAGAGGTCGACCAATAGTGGATTTTTAAAGGGCGATATAAGAACGATTGTTTGGAGCAGGAAAAAGCCCATAGCCAATTAATCGGCCGATACCACGCCCCCACACTGCCGGAAATGAATCTTTGACTTCATTAGAAACAGGATAACTGTTGAACTGAACATCTAAGTCAAAGTAAATACCTAAAACAAATAAATCTGGAACTGAACATCAAACTGACTGATTCTAGTGTGCAAAATAACACTGTGGGTGGGAGCTATATCAGAGTTTAGGTTAGCCTTTTTTTTCACTGCCAATATAGCCGTTAAAATTCCAGAAATCCGGCTTTATAGAACAGCTACCGGACATATGTTTTAAATAACCATATAATATCATACATTTAAACAGCAATAAAACACAAACTCTATGATCCAACAAATGTTTTTTATTTAAATTAGTCAGCAGAATGAACTCTTCACAATTTTTGCGAAATTAGCATATAGGCTACATCTAGGGCTGCCGCAAATATTACATAATTGCCTGATCGCAATAATTTGAGTCCGATCACAATTATTTTATGGACCACTATCTTTTTGCACAATATTTGGATTACAAAATCATGTTTCCAATCTGAATGAGGGATTTTGATGCCAGTGTAAGAAACATCTCAACAAATACCATGCGAATTATGTCAGTTTCCATCGGATGTCTAGGCCATTGGTGCAGAAGAGTGATTGACAGCTCTGTGTAAAGTTATAGGTGCAAATCATTTACTGAAACTTGTTTGCTTCTAAATTTCAGTATGTTAAACGTAGTTTAGAATTGTTTTGCAATGCACCATAATGTAGCCTCATTTCTCAACATTATTATTTAATAGAAAACACATTTCAGTCGATTATTTGTCGGATCAACTCTGATCGACAAAAGGAAAAAAACAATCAAGCGTGTGTAAAATATTTTGACTAATAATGAAAGTCGAATTGTCATTTCCAACCATTTCTTAATGCGCATTAAAATGTATGGATATAAATATGTTGTCCCATTGCATATTAAACGGGTATGCTGGAGTTGCTGTGGAGTGTGCAGCTTTTGAATCTTGTGCCATGCGTAGTCACATGACCAAACGCTTAGTAATGTCTTGCTGAAACAGCAGAGGCTCGCTGTTTTCTTGGCAACAGATCATATAGGTCACACAATATTCGGCTATTTAATATGCTATTTATCTATTTATTTGGCATATTTCACACCGAACATTTTGGCCATTGATATTTTCATCTGCCGGACAACTACATGTGATACCCACGAAAAGCCAGCATTTTCCGGCTGACTTAAACTCTGATGTATATATTTTTAGCTCTTTTTCCCCCCATAAAGTCAGTTATTCCAGTTGAGAAGCCTGATATTATAAAGAAGGAAACTCTCTCCAGAAAGGCTGCTCCTTTTGTATCTGTTGGTAACAGAACATCTTGAAGTGAGATTTGGTGGATTACATCGTTGGAAAGAATTATGTTCTACAATGGCCGATGCTGTTCTGTGAAGTCAGGAAGGATTACTTCTGTTGCGTGTCCCCTTACATTGTAATGCCAGTCTTACAAGCCATTAATGTTTGTGCATATTCCCGGGGTAAGGAGGACCCTAAAGTGTGCGATTTAATTTCATGAGTGGATAGTTACATGGCTGACGTATTTCGAAGAGAGAATGCTACATTGCTAAGTAAATTAAAAGTTGAATGGTTTCTTTTCCTCCCTATTTTGTATCGTGAGCAAGAAGCTGACAGTGTTGCATTATATATTCGAAAGAGAACTTTTGTGGGGAGAAATTAACTGAAAACCTGTGCTATTTGAATGCCACTTGTCAGCCTTGCTGTACAATCAGCTGATCCAATGTTTACCCAGGGACCGCAAGGTTTAGCCCACGTTTTCTAACCCTATCGCCAGACTAATGCGTTGAAGGTTTTGTCACGGACTGGAGAATTGCTTTCTGAGAAAAAATATCTCTGATTTATTTTGCATTGAAAAACGTAATTTGAAGTTTGTCATGCATTTATGGCAGCCCCTCTCCAGCGCACCGAGTGCCAGCGCCGGTGGCTCATAAAATCAATGAAGAGTGCCATTCTATGGGGTCTTTAACAGTTGTTTAGATTACTACCAGGAGTTAATCACACACATATTTACAGCAAAAGTGGCCCCAAATGATCAGATATGGCCACCTGTCCATAGTTGTGCTAGGTTTGCAATTACGGCTGGCCAAATTTTAATAACCATGCTTGCTAGCAAAACAGAGAGCACATGCTTTCGGCAGAGCAGCAGTTATCTTCAGTCTAATGCATTAATAATGTCAGTCTATAACCAATAACCTTATCATGCTCATAAAAACGAATAACGCTGTCTTAAAGTTAACTTTCATTTAAATATAAATGATCTCAGGTACCGTACACAGTGACATTACCTTGACTTATGTACGTATGGAGCCTCCGGCTCATTGCAAGGTGATGTAAGTTGCAAGTGACCAGTAGAGGCTGCACAGCCATCAGCCACTATCAGAGCCAAGTTTTGCCGATAGCAATAGTTTGTAAAACGTCCTATCGGTGCCGATTAATCGGTCAAAGGATTGATCGGTTAACCCTTAATATGAAAGTGAATTCGCTGGATGAGCGCAAGCAGCATAGCCAAGTAGCCTTCAGCTGAAGTAAGTTGAGAGAGGGGGATAAATGATGTGGTATCAAGGCGAGGATGGAGGAAAAAACTATGCAACAAGGCTGTAATATATAGGCCTACAGCTCTGATGCGTTTCTAATGCAAGTCAAATGAACAAGAACATCGTATAACAATGAAAGACAATAGTATTGACTGTGATCAATTATAAAGCTTGATGAGTGATTTCAAATCTTTTATGTGATTCCTCGATTTTTTTAATAAACATAGTTTTGATGCTCAATGGCAAAATGTTTTCGGGTGGCTCAGACATAATGAAGAGGGAATGATGAGCGCTGTCTGCTAGAAGCATTATGGAGCTTATGTGTTTGAGGCCTTAGGAAAATAGCCAAGCAGAAACTATATGCTGGATGCACTTAATTCCAATAAAATGTTTACTAGTCCTGGACAGGCAGAGGAAAACAAAGTCCTACATATGTTAAAAAAATCAACTATGTAACATGTTAATGAACATGTAAAGAATAGATTTATTGCTTGTTTTTTGGTTGCTATTGTATTAGGGAGGACATTGTAGCGTGCATTAGCTGCTCAAGTGGACATTGACAACAGGGCAGATTTAACACTATAATAGTTTTTCTTTTTCAAGTGGCCAGATATTACATAAAGTATATCACAGAGGGGCGTCCGATAGAGCACAGGGTAGTGGGGGTTGGGGTTCCACCTTTGACTAATTTTCAGCCAGGAAAAACCTTGCTAAGTGAGTGCAAATATTACAGGTCCTGGACTTGGGACTGGTGTAGCAGTTTAACGTTAAAGAAAAATCTGTAAAACAGAACAAGTGATGAGGCGGAAAACGTGGCATGCTTTTCCAGAGTTTTCATGATAATGATTTATTACTCATTGTAATGCATATTGTCTTTTTCCACTTTCTTGAAAGTATTTTCAGTCTGTCACAAATTGCAGGTATATCATTTCCCAAAACAAAACAAAATCCATTCACCCATCAAAACCACAAAATACAAATACAATCCACATTTCACATTTTTACTTAAAACACACCTACATCTACACTTCCCACACCCTATAAATGAGGGTTAACCATTATAGACCTATAGGAGACTGTAAACCATGTTGATCTGTATTCGCTTAAACCCTATAGCACATATTCAGATGAAATGATGGGACAGTTGCTAATTTCCTCAATTCTTTGACTTAATATGAACCAATTCATTGACTTAATATGAACTGTGTAACCTAGTGACCTAAGTGGTAAACAAACTAGTGAGCCCTTGAGTGGTGCCAGTTAGCAACCAACCGATGCCAGAAAACAGCCAACGGAAGATAACTAGTGGATACTAGCTAACGTGACTTAGCTAATTGCTAACCGGAGCTAGCTAATGGTTAACCCTTTTGGAGCAACAATGATAAAGATTAAGTAAACAATACAATATTCAGTAAAATACACCCTTGAGATACTGTCAGGAGTTTAAAAAAATTTAAGTTTAGGAGTCACAAATGTGTATTTCCCGAATGTATGCATCGTTGCATTTTACATTCTATGTCTGGTTCAAGGTCCCAAGACAATAATAGTTTTCAAACCAGCGATGTACAGTCTAACTATTATAACTATTATTTTGACTTAACTTTAGTGATAATTGTAAAATTATATACATTTAAAGTGTACTTTTTCACTTTACAAACCTGTAAAACAGAACATGTGATGAGGTGGGAAATGTGGCTTGCTTTTCTAGAGTTCTCATGATAACGAGAGAACACAAGTTCCGGGTCCTGTCTAGTCTAAAAGTGACCACGTCTCTGGCCCCTTCTGGCCAACAGTGGTAGTTGTCTTAATGACACAACCTTAGAAAATGTAACCATATTAAAATAATTCCCCATTACAAAACCCAGACAAACACGAATGTGACCATACATTTTGTGTGTCACACAAACTCTTTATCTTTCTTCATTGGCTTCAGTGGGTTAGTCGGAGGCTGTGAAGGCTACCATCAAACTGAGTCGGCGGAGTAGACTTGTGTACTCCGGAGTCTGATTAGCCCACATACTATTGCTCAGTAAAGTGCTTCAGTCATAAGCTCAGTAAATGGATTATCATGTCTAACCCCAAACTCTGCACACTTGTGGCTGGTGCTTTTTTTCTTTTTGTGGTTGCTTTATTCAGACAATCTGAATAATTTACTTAGGAGCACTCTTAAAGGGAATGCTCCTAATCTCAGCTTGTTACCTGTATAAAAGACACCTGTCCACAGAAGCAATCAATCAATCAGATTCCAAACTCTCCACCATGGCCAAGACCAAAGAGCTGTCCAAGGATGTCAGGGACAAGATTGTAGACCTACACAAGGCTGGAATGGGCTACAAGACCATCGCCAAGCAGCTTGGTGAGAAGGTGACAACAGT
>JACXGI010006285.1:0-34999 GCA_016801175.1 Esox masquinongy | reverse complement strand
GCAGAGAGTAGGAGGGGGAAGAGAGAAAGAGCAAATAAAAAAAAACAAGAAACACAAGGTCAGTAAACACAGAGAAGTGTCTAAATGAAAAACTGTCACTATGGTAACACTAGGAGGAGAAAAGAAAGACAGATTAACAATGGAACAGTGTGGGCCCGATAATACAGTAATAAGACGAGCTGTGTCAAGAAAACCACCGCTGTCTCTCCAGCAACTTCAGAATAGACAAAAATCAAGCAGTGAAATGGAGACAAAACACAAGTCAGTCAAACGGTAGAGAAACTCATTTCAAGAAGTCAAAGGCAAACTACTACGGCGTGTGTGTGTGTGTGTGCGCGTGTGAGAGACTGCGTGAGACAGGGTAGGCAGCGGAAGCAGGACTTACCTCTGGGTTCAGGTTGCTAACCAACAGGACGCCTGCTTGCCCTCCACCCCCCAGGACCTGTAGCCCCAGACGGCTGGCGGCCATGGCACCGTGACCCACGCCCAATGACGCTAACGCTCCAGGCATAGACAGACCTGGAAACACACACCGGCCAGCGCCAGCTCACGTCAATAACGTGGAAATGCTACACTCTAGACGCGTGGACAATGTATTTATTCCTACGGCGCATGTTTGCAGTTAGCCAGCTAACTGTTTACCCGCCGCCTGCTGTAGAGTGAAGGCCTGGGGGAAGCCATGTCCATAAGGGGAAGCTGAGATCAGGCCGGGAGACCCTGGAAAGAGACAGGCGGGGAGGGAAAATGTGAGCGACACGAGGCCAGTTTCAGAGCGAGCGCGACCCGTCTCCAAAACAGCCCATTGCTACCGACGTTCTGACTTGTGTTGCCAAAACAGGCGGCGGAGCTCAGCGCGTCTTACCGAAGACAGCTGCGGCCATGGCATGCTGGTCCAGTCCGGGCTGAGGGTTGTGGGGTTCTCCGGTAGAGAGGTCGGGTCTGGTGTAGTCCCGGCTTTTATCGTTGTTGAATTTCACATTGAGGCTGGTCAGCTTGGAGAAACTCACTCTTAGGGTACAGCAGCCGTTATAGATGTTCTGACCATCTAGGGACTGGAGACAAAAGACCAGAAGGTTTGCCACAGGAATCCCCTTTTTTATTCACAGCATCCAATGTTGATTATCTTCTGGCAACTGAAGATGATGATGGATGGTGAAGTCAGAGGGGTGTGTACCAGTTTAGTGTGCTGAGCTGTCATTGCGTCAGCGTACTGGACCAAAGCCTGGAACTGGTTGTTCTTAGTGAAGGTGATGATCTTCAGAACCGACCCGTACTTGGAGAAGATCTGGAGGACGGAAAACGCGTTACAATCCTGATAAGAACATGCTGACTTACAACCATGAGTAAAGGAAACAGAAGACATTTTGGCGTCAGACTGAGGTGGGTCAGTACCTGGTGTAGGACGTCCAGCGTGACGGGGTAGAAGAGGTTCTCAACAATGACTCTCAGCACGGGGCTCTGGGTGGCCATTCCTCCACCACCCATCTCCACCCCTCCCAACGACATGGTAGCGCCCATACCACCCCCTATACCGGACATGGTAGAGGCCAGCATGGTGCCACCCTGGACAGCATTCACAGCCTGCAGGGCCGCCTGAACTCTCTGGTGGGGGTGGTGGACTTATTACAACATCATAACAAGGTTCTGCTCACTTTGAAGAGCCACACAAAACATGACCAGATCCCATAAAAACATCGACTCATTTTAAACGGACTTACAAGTGAGTCTCGCAGCAGTGAATATCTTACCACTTGGTTAGGAGAGTTGTCCGTCTTCAGTTCCTTATGGTTGCTGTACTGCATGAAAACAGGCTGCTGCCTGATGAGGGGAGTGACTGTAGAGTAGTAGTTCACCATGGTCTGGGCCTGGTCCACACTGTTCATCTCCAGGAACGCCTACACACACACACACACACACACACACACACACACACACACACACACACACACACAGTAAGTCAACTAGTGTGCACACAGAAATGTCTTAAGAGTGTGTGTGCGTGCACGCACCTGGTTCTTTCCCTTCATCATCAGGAGGTTGGTGACCTTTCCAAAGGGCATTCCCATGCTGATGACCTCAGACTCCTGGATGTCACCGGGCAGCTGGCGTAGGTGGATGACACGCGACGGAGCATTCGGGCTCCGCATCTCTCCTTTGAACTTCTTACAATCGTTCCCGTTGGCTAAAAACACACACACACACACACACAGTTCATGACACTTCTTACTGTAATTACCGTCAGCGAGTAATGAACAAAACATTCTGGGAGAACATTTTAACATGTTACCACACGAACCGGAGGTCATGATGTAGGGTCCGTTGGAGAGGCAAGAAGAGAAGAGTTCATCAGATCCCCTCTGGAAGAGAAAGGAACATCTCCAAATCAGAAACCACATCCACCATAAACAGAGTGAAAGGGAAACAGGCCTAGCAGGTCACAGTTTAGATTTGAGATAGCTGGGTTGTATCCACTAAGGACAAATTGGAACAAACAAACCAGCACTGAAACATGTTTAATCAGAAGCCCTGGTTCTCTGTGCTAGGGCTACACATTTAATCAGACGTCCGGGTTCTCTGTGCTAGGGCTACACATTTAATCAGACATCTGGGTTCTCTGTGCTAGGCCTACACATTTAATCAGAAGCCATGGTTCTCTGTGCTAGGACTACACGTTTAACCAGAAGCCATGGCAGTCACCAGCCCCCTCGGTCAGACGACAGTTAATAAAGTGGCTGTGTGAAAGTTAGTCAATGGACGCTCATGTCTGGAGTGGCACACCAGCCTCTTCCCCATCTCTCTACAATACAGCGTCTGTTAGAGCCCGGCTGGCAAACTGGCTGGGGCACTGATACAGGCCTACAATCATATGGCTGCCTGGGAGAGACAAAGAGAAGACATCCTTGCTAGCAGCTCTCAGACACAGAGAGCAATGTTAAAGGAATATAGTTGTAAAGGAAAGGCATGCCCGCTATATGGTGATCAGGACACACGAGCCACAAACAGCCCTGTAATACTCCGCGTGCATGTCAAGGAAGTTGCATCAGTTTTCTGCTTTTTTCCAATATTTGTGTTTTATTGTAATAGTTATCTACTTTTTAAACATTTTTAGTCATTTTCAGTGTTTACTCAACATGCATGGAGTAAGGCAAATGAACTACAAATATAATTATAAAAAAATGCCTACCTTTGTACCCACTGAGACACTGAGGAGAGAGATAAAGGGAGTGTCACTTAATGAGTTAATCCAAAGAAGAGGACGTACAATACCATCCGAAATGATCATCCAATCAGTAAGTCACTGAATCAACATTTTACATTACATTGTATCTATATTGAACATTTGAAATGAATCGGGAGACTTACTCTATGTCTGTGACGTAGCCAGGTCCCATAGGATACAGATCAGCATCTAACTTTAGTCTGCTGAGACGGAAAAGGGAGTGAAGGGAAAAGAGGAAATGGGAGAGGGAAACAAAGAGTATGTTCAGTTAACTTTGTTGATAACCACATGACGTTAACTAGTAGTTTTTTTTTCAAAGTTGAGTTAACTTCCTTGAATGGAAATGTACTGAACCTTACAATGTTAAGAATGCAACCTAAATCAGAACCTTACAGGACTCGTTTCTATAAAAACACAAACATATGCGCGCACATACTGAATGCGGAAACGACAGTAAAGACACGTTGATTCGATTCATGTTTTTAACCATCGAACTTGGCAATACTTTTGCGGCCTTTACAAGTGTGTAAATAAAAAAAGTGCAACTATCTTTACGTTGTTTGTTATTTGTGTTTCAATAAGTTAAAGGAAACTTTTGAAACTTCAAATGGATTCTTATCCAGACATGCTCACGAGTCACGCGCAGACAAGGCTAGCTACTGTAGCTAACTAGCTAACTAATGTAGCCTGTGTTGAAAGTCTCAAGCGTAATCTCACCTCAAATTTCACATTAAATTAGTGGAAAACGCACAAATAACGTGAACAGTTGCAGAAATATAGAAACGAAAAGGAAAAAAGTCTAATTTAAGTCAGATTATGTCACTTTCTTTTCGATATAAAACTAGCTAGCTTGCTACATATTTTTTACTCACCCCTCCATCGTTCGATACAATCTACAGGTTTCTGGAGGCGGCGGCAGATTTCCTTGATTTTCATACAAAATGGCTGAAAACACGGAGGCGTGCGACGATTGGTCCAGGTACATAGAGGAACAAAAAGGGCGGGCACTGGCGAATAACATCAAGATGTAATTGGACACATTCGGGAAAATGTGTTGGCTGAAGTTCTCTGAAAGTTTTCAACCAAAACTTGAACAACTTTAAAACCAAGCATTTGCTTTGCCATTGTCTACCAGGCAAAATAACAAAGAATAGTTTTGACAAATATACACTGATTCCATCTGTGACAGATAGCAGTTGTATAACTCAATGACAAATATTTGGCCCTGAACCGTGACAGTTTCACGTTCTATGTAGCTCAGGAAATGTACTAGGCCTATATTCAACTGTGATAGCTAATTCATTTACTGGCCAATAGATGGCATAACATGTCTATTCTAGTGCCAAATGTGTGAGGCGGACCAGTTGTGGTCTGAGTGTTAACCTTATGCCTAATCCTTACTTTATTTTAAAACCAAAAAACTAATATATTTAGCTTTGAACGACTTGTCCAATTATGTAGCTCTACTAGTCTAGTTGTGGTTTTGGTCTCTGGACCAGACCTGCTGGTCAAATGGCAGCGTTCTCTATGACAGATTGGCAACCTGGATACATTGCAAACCAATGGAATAGTTATTCTGATGGACGATTGCCAAATAAGGGTGTCAAGAGTGATGAAAAATCTGGAGAATCTTCTGAAGGTATACTACTAATGTATACACGGAAGTCTATTACTAATGTATTTTAAATATATGATATATTTGAAATCGATTCTGAGTATATTTCAGGTGTACTAAAACGCTATTTCCAATCATGTATTAAGTACACTAAAGCAGGAAACAAGTCGTCTATTTTTACCGAGTTAAGTATACTTTTAACCGAGTTAAGTATCACTTTTAAAATAGTACTTAAATGCTATTTTAATCTTAGTGTTCAAACTGCATAATGGTTCTAAAATAATACACTTTAATCCTCTAAAGCTAAAACAAAAGATTGCTAAGCAAGCTTTAGTTAATATACGTGATCATAATTATCTTGCTAGCTAAAGACTAGTAATTTTATTCACAGTAATATGCATACTCTAAATTCTCCTAAACATAATTACATCAGTGCAAGTTATGTTGTCGCTAATGCTATCTGACAATCAACTTTGTTATTGGCCTATATAATTGCTGCTTTTTTGTTTATCTTAAGATGAATGCATTAATTATAATTCACTCTGGATGAGACCATCTGCTAATTGACTGAAATGTAAATGTTAAAAATTTTGCAATGTATGATATTATGTCTGATAAGAAAATTATTCCTTCCAGAGTAATTATTTTGACAAATTTTAAATCATCACATACTCTAGTAAATGTTTTACAAAGTAAAATATTTACAGTTTAGTTAAGTAATCATCTTAAGACTTCTGTTGTTCAAATTCAAACTCGATTGTTGCACCATATGGCGATTTCAGTCTTTGGCATTCCAAAACTATAAATGTGTCATGCTTTTGATGATTTAATATAATTTGAAACAGAAGAGTACATTAAATGTGGAGTAGCACTGACACAGGCAAAAATGGTCCTGAAAAGTAAGCCCTATTTCTCCTTGACATCCAAGTAGCAGGCTTGCTATCTAGCTAGTTAGCAACCCAACTATTTTTGTCTGGTGACAAAAGTCTAGCACACGTATACAAAAAGAAAACGAAACTGGCAGGCAGGTTAGACTATAAAAATAGCAATTTCAAACCAAACACTGTATAAAATGAACTAGATTGCAAACTAGCTATCTTATATCTAGTTAGCCCCTCTGAATAAACCTGCAGGCTATTTTACTATCTGGTGGAACTAGTTTATGAAACAGGTTTCGCTATATACTGCTTATATGTATGCTTACTCTATTTGTAGTCAGAATCACATTGTTTATGCTATTCCCCTTGTAGATGCTAGTGGGGTGAACTTAAGTTTGCTTTAAATAAAACACCACATCAATTGTCCAGGTACAAACACATTAATTACTTCATGCACGTTTCAAGGATAAAGTGGTTTTAAAAAGTTCTCAATATTTTCACAAAAAAATCTGAGATGAGCTGTGTGAGAATGACCCATAAACAATCTAAGCTAACCTCAGACCATCAGACTTACTGGGTCACAGCAAGAGATCTGTAATCACTCTCCCTGACTCTTCTCTCTTACTCATGTATCCTCTCTCTATTTTCCCACTTTCCATCTACTCTCTCTTCCTCTGTAGAGCAAGGTAATGGAACACACAGACAGACACCTGAGGGACACTGGGAATGGAAAGTTTATTCTGTTGATGGCAGCTTTCACCTTCCTTACAATCCCATTAGAGCCCATTACTACATTCATGTTTAGCAATGTCTGGATGATCGATATAATAATTCAATGATACTGATCAGACCTGATAAGTATTACGATTAATAACAACACTAATCAGAGTTAGCGTTAATGCTACATCAGAAGACTCAACATTGACTTTTCACAGACTGAACAAAATTAATAAG
This sequence comes from Esox masquinongy, assembly GCA_016801175.1. Lineage (NCBI taxonomy): Eukaryota > Metazoa > Chordata > Actinopteri > Esociformes > Esocidae > Esox > Esox masquinongy. The sequence goes on along the minus strand of JACXGI010006285.1, from coordinate 28,332 downwards.
CATCAGCAAGCATTAAAACATTGTCTGGGTTAAGTCACAGTGAACCAAACCATCCTTTTTTAGAAAATGAAAACAGTGAAATATGGCTATGAGTTGCACAGTGTCATAGTGTGTCTGATGAGATGAGTAGAGATACATAGTTGACTAGAGGTGAGAATATTTGACTTGAGTTAAAAATAGAGATAAGAACATGACATGCTGGCTTAGAAACAGAAATATCTGAAATGCACCAGCTGACAGGATGTGGTTTGTTAAATGGTTGGTTGGTTCATGAATTAACTGATTTATTGATGTATCTATTGTTGATGATGATACGAGATAGCATGCAGTGTGGCTCTTTGGCAACAACCAAAACAAATAAATAAATTGTATAAAACTTGATATCAATGTATTTTAATACTGTTCACACTGTAAAATTATATTACAGAGACAATATAGTAATACGAAACTGACCGATAAATACTTCATACACAGATAAATATAGAAAATGTATGATTTCTTCATATTCTGGACTAAAATACAACGACTTTCCAGATGGTCCGATAGCAGAAACATTACAATGCAAAGACCTGCTACATTTTCTTTGTAACCATACCACAACGGCACATCAAGTTTAACAATATAGATCATATTAACTGAATAAAGATATACACACACAGAATACGTTATAAATGTCAAGACTAGAAAATATAAAAATATCAATCAAATTAAAAAGAATAATCCATATCAGAAGAAATACATCCTAGTGAATAGTAGCACTGTAGTAGCACATAGCAGTGATGCTTTAGTTTGATCTGTCTCTAGGTACTAGCTGCATCTAAAATGTCCCCCTCTCCCCTGCAACTGGCACCATGTGGTTGGATGTTGGCCAAAAAGTTATTACAGGGAATTGGGTTCCACTGTTATTGTAGTACTAGAACATACAGTAGTAGTGTCAGTTGTCCTTGTTTGTAGGTTTTTGTAGTACTACTACAGCAGTACACAGTAGTACTGTAGTAGTACAGAGTCTCTGATGTGTTGGCTGGAATTCTTGCTGCTTGGCAGGAGTCAGACTGTTGGTTTTTGTTGTAGTCCTGATAAGTGTGTGATCACACACAGACACGCATACACGCTCAGGTTTCTCACTCCGACGTACTAACATACGCATGCGTGCACACACACACACACACACACACAGAAACACACACACGCGCGCACACACACACACACGTCTCCCTCTCTATGACACTCACATGACTGTGCAGCACTTGCAACTCTGTTTCTTCTCTTTCTCTCCCTCCTCCCCTCCTCCACCATTTGCCTCCCCTACGTCCCCCTTCTCACCTGTACTCCCATTGGCTGCCGCCTGAGTCTCCGTACCCCCGTCTCCTACCCCCTTCCCTTCTCCGTCCGGCAACACCACAAACTCTGCCTTGACCGAGCCTCCTCCCTCCTCTGTGCCCCCTGCCTCATCGGCCTCTCTCCCGGCCTCCCCCTCCAGGGCTTTATAGCCCATGAAGACCAGAGTGACTGGATTGTCGGCGCTGGCCTGGTCTGGACTGGGACCCAACAGCTTGGCTTCTACTCCAGTTAGTTCTCTCCGAGGACTCTGATTCTGTGCTACTCCATTAATTCCTGGGGAGAGGAAGAAGACAAGAGGGAGGGCAAAGAAACATGGAGAGACAGAAATAGAGAGATGGTTAAAGATTAACCAAAATGTATAAAGCCTTTAGACAGCTTTCAATCCAAATGGTTTTATGTGAACAAACACCAGGAATCATAGAAAACGCAATGATTTTGGCCGGGAATCTATGTTTCAAAAAGGCAATGGGAAAACTGCAAGACAGGTGTTACATGAACAGAGTGGTCAGACTTTTAACGGTTTAAAAACAGCAGAACTGACCTCTGCTTTCTCTGGTCACAACGGGATTCTCCAGCTCCTCTATCTCCTGCTCCAGACTGACACACATACACACAATTAAATCGTTACTTTGCTTTAACCAATGTAAAGAGTTTGTGCCGTCTGATCACATTTACATTAATACTTTAGTAATTTAGCTAAAATGCCACACCACAATACAGATCCACCTGGCTATCTTTGGACATGATTCAAACCCTCTTAGAGCCATTTTATGCTACAATATATGACAGTTAAAAAGAGAAAAGTGGAGTGTCAGTAATTAATTTAGCCTAGTGCTACTGCCATGTCATACAAATAATTGATTCAAGTGATGTACTTACGATACACTGTACTTCCAGATAATCCTAGCCTACTATGCAGTTTTGATAAGGTTTTGGAGAGTGTTCAAAGTATGTCAACCCACAAGACTCGGTTATCGTTATTAAACTGAGTGATCTGAGTGATCACTCAGATCAAATCTGAGTGATCATCATCAAATGTGCACATGTCAAAGACAGACAGGGTCAACATGCTGGATATGAGTTGCGAGGTATTGTGTGAGGTTTGGCTTTTTCATTCTATAATTAACCAGATGAACTAGACACTGTTGTAACATGAAGCAATTATCTAGGCCAATATTCACTGGCAGTAGCATGTATATACAAACCAGAGGATGCTGCTCTCTAATGCCTTAGTCCTCTCTTCATCCTCCTGAAGTCGTCTAAGAGTCTCATCCTCCTCTGGAGCACCATCCAACAGCCAACGCTCTCTCAGAGCCTTAGACTACAAATACATACAAAAATACACACAGTTAGACTAGAATGAGCACAGATAAAGGGGTAGATAAAGGATAAAAGAGGTATGATTTGACATGCATGCTGACTTGACATTCGTATTTTAAGTTGAAAATTTTTTTGTGTATATAATGCGTGGATATTCTAAAAAAGGATGCATGAGTTTTTTTTTTATTCCAATCAAAAAAACAATCCAAAACATCAGTGGAAATAAAAGGGCCAACCAGTTTTAACTCTTGTACTCAACTTTTTCAAATTTCTTTGTCCAGTTAAAAGTTATCTTTCCAACATTACACAAGTTGGCATTTTTACAGTGTGCTCTCAGAGGAATGTATGTGGGTTATGCACAGGCAGGGACACTATCAGCCTGACCAGCTCCAAGAAAAAGGAGTAGGCCTTGTCTTCTCAGCATTCTTCTCTCAGCTTTATGTGCATTCCAATCATATGATGGAGAATTTACAAACAAAACTCCCCTATTTTCTCACTTTCCTTAACCTCTTTCCTTTCTTCATATGTCTTTCTCCACTTCTCCACATATTCAACAAAACAATGCCAACATACACAACTACAATGATAGTACCACATCATACAACAATGTACTGTATGTGAGTGAATCTGCATACCATGGCGAAGGTTTGTATCGTACAGCAATGCCAGGCCATTGTTCACTGGTGGGCTTAGAAACCTCAATGGTGATAACAAGAATGCCATATGACTCTGAACTCTGGCACAGAGGAGCCCAAGAACAGGTACAGACCCTCTATAGGATAGCCAAGCTCTAAATCAAGGAATGATATCTGCCAGAATGGAAAAGCAATTGACCAGCAGTGACCCCTGTTCTGTCTGGAAACGCATCAGACAGATAACAGACTATTAAGTTAAACCCACCGTTGCTGATATGGAACTGGCACTGCCAAACAAACTTCCACTTCACTACACAGTTTTGATGTGTATGGCCTTTTGCAGTCTTTTTCTTGGTACGTTTTGTAAGCGAGGAAAACACAAACATGTTTTTTAACAGTGAGATCTGTTGTAGTTACTTATGGGCGCATTACTGGCAGTAGCACCAAGCAAACTAAATGTGAAAGAGCATTTTTCTGCTTTATAATTACTAGAGACAGGCACAGAACTCCACGTGGGCATGATCAACGTTGGTGTTTCAAATCAGTAAATTATGTTTTACATCAGTAATTGGTACATCACGTAGATGTGCTATGGTGAAATGCCCATTTAAGGCATTTATCTACTGATTTAGCAGATATCTACTGTACATACATTTCCCATAAAACCCTACAACAGTAACCATACACTTCCCTACTCCTCCCTTCCTGTCCAATATTCCATATTTTTCCCTGTCCCTCTTCCTCCCCATCTCTCCCCTTCCTTTCACCCCCAACACCCACCCAAAAATATGACATCTACCGATACCCACACCCGTAAACCCCCCCCCCCCACCCCCGCAGTTAGAAAATAGCAGACACCTCCCCTGCTCAGCACGCTGTTCATTGTTTGGTGGTAAAGACGACTAACAAGTGACAATGGAAGGAACTACAGACTATGCACACACCTAACTCTACTCTTAAACAATTACTCCTGTCATGTCCACACACACGTCTCCATGGTTAAACCACTAAATCTCCAGGCTGCATTACCTCATCACACATGACGTCTAATTAGAAACAGCCTCTGCGAACGTTGCTGTGTGTGTGTGTGTGTGTGTGTAACCCTGAGTGCTTGAGTGTCCAGAGACAATCCACAAAAGGCTGGTCAAAGTAAACAGATTGGTGTCCCACTCCCCCTTAAGTAGGAAACTCCCAACACACCATACCCCACTATAGACACGCACAGAAAACACTGGAATATGCAAGGTCATTGGTTTGGTCCTCAAATGCACGCTTGCTCGCAATCAAACACACACACACATACGCAAACACTCCTTCAGCGTTTACAGTGTGTGAAGGGTTATCAAAGGGCTATTTCAGGTTTGGACAAGTCAGATAAAAGCAAAGCTGGGTAGTGATTGTGTACGTGTATATACCTTGAGGTGTTGAAGCTGTCTTCTGTCATCTTCCAGCTGTCTCCTCTTGTTCTCAATCTCTGTTTGCCTCTTCCGCTTCTCCTGTGAACGCACACACACACAGACAGACACAAACACACAATAAGTGGCCTTGTTAAATATATTAACTAATGTGATGTGTGCTGTGTCTGCATGTTCATGGCGGATATGAGTCCATTACTGCTTGTAGCATTAGCCTAATGTTTCTGAGTGGTCATCTTCAGACACAAGTCTACAGGCTCTTTGGGGATATGGGCTAAAAGGAGTCTGGAAGAGCTGATAGCTCTAAAACAGCTAGATGTGTGCCTGGGTGTTGTTGCGTGTGTGTTTGCGTGTGCGTGTGTGCATTTCACTTACAGCAATGGCCTGAATTCGCTCCTGCTGTGAAATCTCCGCCATCCTGTGTGAGAGAGATTATGTTTGTGAGAAAAAATACATAACTGTGTGATGTCAACATTCCTGCTTTAATAGATCCCAGAGCTCTGGCAGGGAATACCGCTATGCCTCATTAGGAAGAACTTTCTCCCAATGTGAGGGTCCAGCCCACTACCAAGGGTCATTAGTAATCAATCACAGATCCTGTCAGACATCACCATGTGATTGATGTGGAGACAAAACAATATGATCTGCATGTGTGCGCGTGGAGGTAATCAGTTTTATTCTGACATTATAATCTCAGACTACATTTAGTGACAAATACATACCATAACATAACAGAATGTAATGTAATCCGGATGGTGTGTGTATAACATTAATCCGAACCCAGGAGGAAACCGGTCAATCCATCATGGTAATGGTGAGGGTCAGTCATAATTCCAGTTGATTCAGCAGTTTATTAGGTATGTTCAGTTAACTGATACAAGGTTTGTGTTTGTATGTGCTTTTAGTGTGTGTGTGTGTGTGTTATATTTTGTAGCCTGAGAAAGAAATAAATAAAGTGGGAGACCAGGTTACAAAAAATACATCATACTGGCCCCCTCTGTTCTTTTATTAATAGTGCTTTTGATTTGATTTATCTGCTGCAGGACTGCTGATAATTATGAGAGGGTGAGTGAGTGTGTCTATCGGGGTGTGTGTGTGTGTGTCTGTGTGTGTGTCTGTGTGTGTGTGTGTGTGTGTGTGTGTGTGTGTAGGTTCACAGAGAGGTCATAGTTTCTACCAACAAAATACAGTCTAGCACACTGTACCCACCCAGCATACCATGACCTGTGTTGTGTTGTACATGAGTCAGATGTTACGGAGTCAGCTGCCGAGTTGTGACTGGTTGCTGTTCTTGTTATAGACCGAATTTATAATTGATGAAAGGTATTTACTTTGCCATTAATCTACACACCCCATAATGACCGAGCAAAACCACGTTTTTAGAAATGTTTGCCTGTTGATTAAAAATAAAAAAATTAAATCTCATATACATAGGTATTCAGACCCTTTATTCAGTACTTTGTAGAAGCACCTGATCACAGCTTTGAGTCTCCTAGGGTATGCCTCTACTGGCTTTACAGACCTGGAATTGAGCAGTTTCTCCCATTCTTCCTTGTAGATTCTCTCAATCTCTGTCAGATTAGATGGTTAGTTTTGGTGGACTGCGATCTTCAGGTCTCTCTACGGATGTTCAATGAGGTTCAAGTCTGGGCATTGGCTGGGCCACTCAAGGACATTCACAGGCTTGTCCCGAACCCACTCCAGCTTTGTCTTGGCTGCGTGCTTCATGTTGTTGTTGTGTTGAAAGATGAGTCTTTGCCGCAGTCTGAGGTCCTGAGTACTCCTGATAATTTGTTTCTTTAAGAACTTGTACGTATTTTGCTCCATTCATCATTCCCTTCATCCTTCCCTCAATCTTTACCAGTCTCCAAGTCCCTGCCCTGAGAAGCATCCCCATAGCATGATGCTCCCACCAACATGTTTCACCATAGGGATGGTAATAACCACATGATGAGCCTTATTTTCTCCAGACGTAGCGCTTGGCATTCAGGCTTAACAGTTTGATTTAGTTTGAACAGACTGGAGAATCTTCTTCCTATTTATTTTTCTCTGGGGATGCTGAAGATGGATGAGTGGGTGGTGGGCGTATTGACCAGATATCGAACGGTTTGGGCCGCTACATGGAGTCCAACTTGGTCAGCAAGCTTCTTAAATACTACCTTTTTGTATCTTTAAATGTCCAGGCATATAAAAACCTTTGGGATTTATGGATCTTGTTTTTTTAATGCAAAATTGATTTTTGGATCCAAAGTATTTAAAGTATTAATGTGTGTTTGTGTGTGTGTGTGTGTGTGTGTGTGTGTGTGTGAGTCTGTGTGTCTGAGGGAGACTGAGACAAAGAGAGAGAAATACAGATTAAAATGGCTTAGGCTAAAAATGACATAGTTAATCAGAAAACAACAGAGAAAATAAACAAATCCTTACTTTGCTTTGATAGAAGAAATGGTAGAGGGGGAGGTAGGCATGAGATTTTGCATACAAAATCTCATGATTTATTCATGTATACATATCCTAAAACTGAACAACATGTAATTCTGCAGAGAATTATATCTGCTGTAGCTCTCCCATGACCACACCTGTTAAACTGCATGATAGTGACTACATTCTCGTTGATATACAGGTAAAATTGTTTGTTCGTGTTTTCCTCCTGCTCTCATTTCAATGCCCGGCAAGCCACATCCTAAATCCATTCCACTTACATTCCACTAAAAAAGCCCATCATTCCAGATCTATTTCATGTTTTATCTTTTACCCTGTAATAACCCCACTCATGTGTAGGAAACAGAATGGAAGTTATTGCGCCAGATGTAGATTTCTGGAACATGGATGGTAAATATTAGCTGGCCAGCTAGCTACTTATATTTAGCAGTAAGACCTTGACTAGGTAATTAACATCTATTACTGTTCAGTTCTATTGCTTAAGTCTAACAAGGTACAACTTAATGTTGTATTTCGTTAGACTTATTTTGTTACACATAGCGCAACATGCAGATAATGCGTTGCCAGCACAGACTGTTGTTAGCAAGCCAGCCCAGTTATAATTCCTTAGTAGTCGGGTATTAGACTGTCTAAGATAACTGCAATGGGTTCTTTCGCTCATAAGTCTGTCAGAATTAAAGTATACCCACCTTCCCAGACACCGGAGGAAGGGTAGAGGGAGAGCAACAAAAACACAGTATTGGTTGGAAGAGCAGGTTGGTGGTACACACGTGAGTCACCCCAAATCCATGCGTACGTCAGACATGTGTCCAGTTTGGGAAAATGTCTACATAAGACTTCAATACCGACTACTAGGGTCAAGGATGAGAAAAAATAATGTCATTTAGAATCCATGCAGAGACACATTTTATGTTTGCATAGTGTATGTGCTTCCACTTCTAAGTTTAGCACATGTGATTTCACTTTCATGTTTACTTTTTGTTTTAAAGGGATAATTCGGTATTTAGAGTTAGACAAATGGATAAAATATTTATGTCTCTGTGTGCAGTTTGAAGACATTTTAGGTGTAGCATATCATTATCTTAGCACAATTGCTGGTTGTCAATGAGGAAGTACTAGCCAGCCACTCTCAAAAGCACAGAAATGTACTTAAACACTCCAAAGCTGGCTTGTTAGTATTACAGAACTATGCATAGTAATCTGTACAATCAAAATGCTTACTTATCATCTTAACAAATAGATTCCCGTAACTGCCACATTTAGAACTGTGGACTTCTTTGGGATGTCTGCCCTACTGAGACTAATTTCCAGTGCACTAACTTTAAGTCTCTGAACAAGTAAATAACTAAAGCATTTTACTATGCTAAATAACTACAAAGTAAAATGTAATTGCAGGCAACAATACATCGGTCTTAGCATATAATAATTACTCTACTTTTAGACTGACACATTTACGATCTTCAACGTAGGCCTAAGTGGACTTCCATGCACAAAAATCAAACCTGTCCACATGTGTTTTGATGTGCTTTGCAGCATACTCTTTGATACGGTGAATTTATTATTTGTATGACTTTGAAGAGGTAGAGCATCAGGATAGTATTACTATATATTGAGCCTTAAATGGTTGAATAACAAAAGTGTGCCGTATTGATGAGAGTAGAAGAGTATTGACAATGAAAGTTTGTGGTTTTCTGTTGATTCATACAGCATTGTTCCGTAAGGGAAGGTCAGTGGAAGGTTGAAACAGTTTGCATACAGCCAGGGACCAAGCAATCTGGTAATAAAGGCTGATGAAGGGGGCAGATAACAGACACATATTATGTGCAGACACTACAAATGTCAGTCAGACAGTAATCAGATCAAATGTATCTCATGGCGACAACCACATATTAATGTAAGGTGTAAACAAGGCTTCTAGTAAGGTAATAGTGGACAGAACCAGGCAGTGAATCAGACTGGGTAACAATCAATTGTATACACAAGGTCACACATATTTATTCCCTGATGATCTTCCTTGATGTTTTCATGAACTTCCTATTACCTTTCTGATGCAATTCAAACAATCCTTGTGATTGATATATTTGTATATTTATTCATTCTGTTTTTGACAGACTGTCATAGCTAAAATATTAAAAAGAGTAGGCAGGGAGGTGGGTAGAAATGTAGGCAGCGAAAAATTGCATGAATTGATATGATAACAATCAATGGAACGATATGTTTATATCAGTGCAGACCAGTTTGTAAGCATGTATTATCCTTTAAAAGACTGCAAGGAGTTTGATTGTTCTAGCCATCAATTATCCCATTCACAAACACAATATTAATAAAGTATAATTTTTAAAACACAAATATATGTAGTATAACCTAGTTATCCCAATTAACTATCAGCAAAACGTCTTTTGTAAATGGTTAGTATTGTCGTGTTGAACATTTTCAGTTTATCATTCCAGCTCTAGCCTGGGGCCACAGGGTGGTGCAGACAACTACAGTCAACTCCAAAAATATTTGCATGCTGACACATTATGATTTTTTGTCTCTGTATCCTAGTCATTTGAATTTGAAATGTTACATGACTACAGGGATAAAGTGCCGACTGTCTGAGGGGTTTTTGTTGATAAAGAAAATCATTTAAAAATTACACTATATTTTGTACATATTCCAGTCATTTTAGTGTACCAATGTTGCACTAACAATCACATGCTTTATAAGAAAAAGATGTAAACCCAACTGTCCAAATACTTTAGGCAGTAGGTGTCACGTCCTGGCTATGCCCCTAGCCATCTCTGCGCTGAGCTGGGGGCCATTGTCAGGACAGGACAGCAGGTGGTGCCTCTAGGCACCTCTATCCATTTTGGTCTCCCCGATTGGAGGCAGGTGTAGATCATTGCCTCCAATTGGGGAACCTATTTATGTTCTAGGTTTGGCCACACCTGGTGTGGTTCATTTTGGTTTTATGTTTGTACATACTGCCTAGCGGCACTGGGTGCTGCTTTTGTTTTGGTTCTTTTTTTCCATTAAAACATGGATTACTACCACCCTTTATTCTCTGCACCTGTGTCCTACCACCACAACCGTGACAGTAGGTCACTGCCTAGCAGTATAACTATATCATTGTGGCAGGTTTGAATCCTGGTCGTGACACACCAGTGCCCCGAGGTCTTGCACTGGGGTGCAAATTGTGGTAGGTCTTGCACTGGGGTGCCTCCTTGTGGTAGGTTGGGCAATTGTAAGAACAATAGTGCTTATTAGTGAGGGAATGCTCACTTCTTAAAGTGTGTGTACATCCTGATTGAACAAGCTATGTGATAAGAACCAACATGACTTGATAAGATGTGCATTGGAGGACATGTCTCGAACTCCGGACCTGCTCTGGAGTTGTGATGAGATGGGGCAATGAATATGAATTAGACATCATGCAATTAGGAGGGGAGAAAAATTGGTTAACCAATGTAGAGACAAAGAAATGGTATGTATATTGATTGTGACCTTTATTTAACATTATGGGGTTTGTTTGTACCAACATTAGGTCAGACTAAAACTGTTTGGGATCCCCTATCCTAGCCTTAACTGTAATACCTAACCATAACCCTTAACCTTAATACATAGCCCTAACTCGAACCTTATGGAGTTCTTACCTTTAAATGTTCATCTCCCACTGGATAAACATGAATTACTAACATGAGATGTAAGCTGAACACCTGCAGGGACTTCAACAGCTTCGTAATACTGCTGGAGTCATTGTTAAAATACAGCTGCCTAACACACAGAGGTGTAAGTAAGAACGTACACACACATGAATGCGCGCACACATTCACAAACACTCCCACACACACAAACACTGAGTTATTGTCTTGATAACACAGGGGCAGATCTATAACATGTCACTTAATGCCACAAAACTGAAGGAGTTAACGCAGGTCTTACTATGTTCTCTCTCTCTCTCACACACAGCAATGTGAGTTCCGGTCAGTATGTAGTCGTAATATACTGATGTTGTGTTATCAGCTCATTGAGTCAGCCATGTTGGAAATGGAATAACTCCTTCACACCACAACACTAATCTCCCTCTCAACCTCATCTCACTCCCACCCACCATCCTCTCTCTCCCTCTCACCATCATCTCTTCCTCTGTTTATACCCCTTCTATCTCTCTAGCTTCCTATTTCGGTCTATCCTCACCTCTGCCTGGTTGTCTGGCGCCAGAGTAAAATGCCATGCCTAGAAGCCAGACACCCCATCATAGAGACACTCCCACAACTAATATATAGTGTGTGTGTGCGCTCGCACGCTGCGTGCTTATATGCATAGGTGAGTCACAGAAATCTCTAAACGTGAAGTACATTAATTACACAAACGTTATAATCGTTTACCTATCGCTGTCCCATGCTATTTTTGAGGATTAAACATTTAACAATATATATTTTTTATGTATTAGCTTAGACTAAAACCATATTTGACAATATACAGAATATTCGACATACATGTTTTCACAGTATCTGTAATTTATCATATTGATATTTGTTTCCACATTGCCATGCATTTCCATGGACGATATCCAGCTTCTCCGTCTAGCCTACAAAACATAAACAGCCTACTACAATAATAGATAGCGACTGAAACATTGTTTTCACTAAACAGCTACATAATCTGCAAGCCACTGAGTGTGATTGGTTACCTATTATTATGCCTACATTAGAAACAAAACACTGTCCCTTCGTCTTGCTTTCTCTATTCTCAATCTTTCCCTCTCCTCCATCCCTTCACACCCTTTCTCATTACTCCCCTCCCTCCGTTTCCACTCCATCCCTCTATCGCTGTTCCGTGAAGCTGAGGCAGTGGAGGGCTGCGGCTATAGTCAACATGTCAAATGTACAGAAATCAGGTCAAGTAAGCTATCGTCGTGAGCAGACACACCAACTAACCAGGCTACTTACCCAATTGCAGAGTCCTTTCAGTTGACACTGATGGCGTCTCGCTCTTCTGTCTTCTATTCTCCACACAAAAATAAAACGGGAACAAAATGACACAGCGATGTTTTCCTTTTCATTCACTGTAAGCCTAGTGTTTACTGGCGTACAAAATCTTTAAAGCAGTGTCGCTATTCTCCCCCCTCTCTCCACTCTCCCTTTCTCCTCCTTTTTCTCCACTCTCCTGCCACCCTTCCTTTGGCCGCTGAGGACCCGCGGGAACGCCCGTGCTCAGAGTGCGTGTGTCACGAGAGCTCTAGCGGCTTAATCCGAAAACCGAGAGAGAACGAGCTGGTGTTCATGAGCAAGCCACTGCATAACGGAGTTGGACTAGTTTGCGGGTTACGGAGAGACAGACGCCGGCATAGCCTACTAGTTGATAACTCTTCGGTTTCCCTCCAAATTAGGGTTTGCTCGTCTACTTGCGACCAGTTTTGCAGAGAGCATTGCTCTCTCACCGTCTGGCCTGACACAGGGACTGTGAGAGAGGATGTGAGAGAGAGGGTACGCCTTCCTCCCTTCCGAGATAACGGGTGTGTGTTGACTGATATTGGGGCCTCCGTTCTAAACAGGGTCTGAGTCTGACGTAGACATAACGATGAGAAAAACTGCTGCCTGGGAGGCTCTATCGCAATTAATGACATTAAAAGCCATGATTCGGTAAACTGGGTTTCAAATGCAAACAGAGTCTATAGGGCAATTGTATCTGTAGACTTCCCGCCCAGGACCCATACATAACAAGACAACATACGCAGAAACCTCTGGTTTTATGTGCCTCATGAGTGCATTGCCAAAAAAATGAGGAGGAAAGAAAGCTGCACTTCCTAATCTCCCAATTGTATAACCACATTAAAGGCACAGCATTTCACACAGATCACACTGACCCACAACTAATATGAAACAAATCAAACATTTAGCAAGTCCCATATCCCAAAGTCGAAAAACAGCAGAGTGCTATCACAACACAAAATCTCGGTTGTTATAAAGGACAACCAATGGTGCACAAATATCATTGTAACCATTATTCCCCTGTCATACAGTCAATACTTGCCCATTCTTATAACACTACACAGCTTACAACATTTGAATTGTTTTATCCTTTTAGAAAATGTGTATGTATAATCGTTACTTGATGGTCCAGTTGGTGGAACAAGGAGCTTGGAATATCAGGATTATATATAAAAATACATTAAAGAATGGGTGCTCTCACTGCTTTTGGTTGCTCTGGAAAAGATTAATTACTTAAATGTTGTTTTTTCCAATTGTTTTTTTCACTTAATTACGTTGATTGTACTGTCCTGGTTTTCCAATTGCCATGGCAATGTAAAGAAATGTTTGCCAATAAAGACATTTCGAATTGAATTTAGAGAGATATACAACCCCGTTTCAAACAAAGTTGGGTCTCTGGGTAAAATGTAAAGAAAAATGGAATACATTGATTTGCACATCATTTAAACTCTATATTCAATCGAAAATAGTACGAAGACAACATATCATATGTTGAAACTGAGAAATTGTATGGTTTCTTTAAAAATATATGCCCACATTGAATTTGATGCCAGCAACACATTCCAAAAAAGTTAGGACAGGGGCAACAAAAGACAGGAAAAGTTCTGTAATGCAAAAAAAGCCTGGTAGAACATCTCACAACTAATTAGGTTAATTGGCAACAGGTCAGGAACATGATTGGGTATAAAAAGAGCCTCCCAGAGAGGATGGGTCTTTCAGAAGTAAAGATGGGGAGGTGTTCACCACTCTGTGAAAGACAGCGCAGGCAAATAGTGCCACAATTTCAGAATGTTTCTCAGCGTAAAACTGCAAAGAATTTGGGGATCTCATCACCTATGGTACATAATATCATCAAAAGATTCAGGGAATCCAGAGAAATCTCTTTACACAAGGGATAAGGCAGAAAACCAACATTGGACGGCTGTAATCTGTGGGCCCTCAGGCATCACTGCATTATAAACAGACACGATTCTGTAGTGGACTACAGGGGCTTAGGAACACTTCCGAAAACCATTGTCTGTGAACACAGTACGTCGCTGCATCCACAATTGCAAATTAAAAGAAGTAACCATTTATAAACAAGATCCAGAAACGCCACCACCTTCTCTGGGCCCAAGCTCATTTAAGATGGACTGAGGCGAAGTGTAAAACTGCCCAGTGGTTTGACGATTCAAAATTTGAAATAATTTTTGGGAATTATGGACGCCGCATCTTTCCGGACTAAAGATGAGAGGGACCATCCAGCTTGTTATCAGCGTACAGTTCAAAAGCCAGCATCTGTGATGGTATGGGGGTGCATTAGCGCACATGGCATGGATGACTTGCACATCTGTGAAGGCACCATTAATGCTGAACAATATATACAGGTTTTGGAGCAACATGCGCTGCCATCCAGACAATGTCTTTTTCAGGGAAGGCCTTGCTTATTTCAGCAAGACAACGCCAAACCATATTCTGCACATATTACAACAGCATGGCTCCATAGTAAAACAGTGTGGGTGCTAAATTGGTCTGTCTGCAGTTCAGACCTGTCACCATTGAAAATATTTGGCGCATTATGAAATGAAAAATATGAAAAAGGATACCCCAAACTGTTGAGCAGCTGAAATCCTATACTAAGCAAGAATGGAAAAGCATTTCACTTTCAAAGCTTCAACAATTGGTCTCAGTTCCCAAACATTTACAGAGTGTTGTTAAACGACGAGGTGATACAACACAGCGGTAAACATGCCCCGTCCCAACTTTTTCGAAATGTGTTGCTGGCATCAAATTCAAAATGGGCATGTATTTTTCCAAAATCAATCAGTTTCAACATTTGATATGTTGTCTTTGTACTATTTTCCTAGGGTTTGTACAAACATCTTGGCAGCAGTATCGTAGACTACATTACTGAGTCTTAAGAGTCAGAGGGAGGGGGTGGTTGTAGGGGAGACTGGGGATGGTTGTAACACTTTTCACTATCTCCTTAGTTAGTTTTGTGGTATTGCGTTACAAACTTGATTCAAACAACGTACATATGTCCTTTACAAACTGGTGTAGTTATTATGTAAATCAATTTGCAAATGCAGTGTTGTTTTAAATACAAGGTTTGAAGTCTTACAAGATATCCTGTGGTCTGGGTTAGTTTTTACAGTGCTTGAGATGAATTGTAAAGGATTGAAAAAAGCCTAACTCATGACACGCAAGGGATTATTGAAAACCTTGAGACCATGAGAGCAACACTGCTATGTTTAACATTTTGTTTGGCAGAATTAATGATAAATATAAATACTATAATGTTTAGTATTTTAAATGTTGTAACATTTTCTCCCCAGTTGAAAGACTATGCTGACCATTTTCAAGCCGGAATGCCCACGCGCATCCTTAGTAATCAAACGGTAGAAGACAATTTCGGAATCTCGTCAGGGGGTAGTGATTCTACAACAAGGGGGCTGTAGCATCCCAGCACCCCTACTTCCCGAGGCTTTGTGTGTACACTGCTGTATTGCGAAATATCAAATCAGAGCAGCCAGATTTGTGACCCATTGAAATGAGAAAAGGGCAACAAATGGAGCACAAACAACACTGTCAACATAAACCGTATTAATCTCTTTATTAAAACACTGTACCTATATTGTATTGTAACATTGGAAATGCATTTATACTTAAATATACTTTGGTGTGTGTAACAGTCTGTATAAAGGTTGCGTGTATTGATTTTTCGTTTTAATTTTTCTTAAATTTTTTAGTCTGTTTTTTATTGCACGTTGCTTATTTTCCACTTGTTTGGGAATATAAACAAATGGTTTCCATGCCAAAAAGCCTTCAAACTGCTTGTTGAATGGGGAAAGCAAAATATACAAATTTGTTAAATTAGTGAAGTGCACCATCTACTGGTGGTAGTCTTTTTATGTATCATGTTGTGTGGTATAAACTATCCAGAAGGGGGCGTTTGTGTTCTGTGGTTCGTATGTAATGTGGAGAAGAGACAGAGACAAGGAGGGCGGTGAAAAGATGGAGAGGAAACCCACTATCCTTTAGCTGTGAAATTGGGATGCACAATAATGAAGACGCACGCTCAGACATATGCAGTCTTAAACACAATTAATTTATGTATGCAGACAAAACAGGTTCACCCCTGTTTTAGCCTATAGGAAGAGCATGGAAATGTACAGATGTTCAGAGGGTTCCCTGTCCTGCACGAAAAATACAGATATAATGTGTTTACTACTGTCTGTGCTGCGGGTTGATTGGAGTCTTTATAATTTGTTTGAGATGAGTTCATCAGTTGCACAGCTGTGACCAGTTCTGGCAAAATGGCTTCGTACGTCTTTATGTGAGTATGTGCGTCAATGCTTTTGTTTATGAAGTATTTATAATCGTGGGAGAATGCTTTGTGTATGGACATGTCATGATAAATTACACACTGATACTCAGAAAGTGTGTGTGTGTGTGTGTGTGTGTGTGCGCAATCGAGCGTGAGCGTTGAATCTTGCCACAAACACACATGGCGTCCTCGGCACCAACAGGCACGTGGTCAGGACCCAGCCCAACCCCGCCCAAAATCAGAAATGAAGAGACGCAGGCAGACAAATAGGTAGACAGTCAGAGATGGATACAGAAGAGGAATATTCCCTCTGCTATTTTTGTCTTAAATAATTAGCTTTCAATGTTCAATTTGAAGAGGAATATATTCTAAAGAAGCAAGAAGCACGTAGTCATGCCCGTGCATACCCAAACACACCAAAAGCCATCTCCTTTGTTTTTCCCAGCTTTACGGTGGTAGCCTACCATCAGGAATTTGGAGCGTTGAGAGGAGGGGAGTGTGTGTGCGTTTGTGTGTGCGTGTGCGTGTGAAGAAGCCGACTGTCTCCTCCCCTTGTCTCCCCCGCCCCTCGCACCCCGAATGCCTTTGTGTGCGTGAGGCTCTCTCTGGGAGCCCCGGTTCTTCACGTGAGAAATTGGTTCGTTTCTGAGCGCTGTAGTTTGTGCGTTTGGAACACAACGTGGCTGAGGGTGAAAGAGACTCGGACGAACCAGAAGGACGCACGCGAAACCTCTGAGTTTCTTTTAATTCACACGCACGCGAACCGAAGGCAAAATAACGGAAAAATTTAAACTTAACTTTGCCTTTCCTACAGCCTCCATCCATTATTTTCCCTGTATGTTTCTCTATCTATCCGTGGGGAAAGGGAATAACCTAAAAAAGAGGAAGTGTGTATGTATGTGTGTTTTAGACTCTGGGTGCGAAAGCAACGAGCAGCGCGTGAAGATGGATTAACCGTTAAACGGAAAACTGGAGCAGCACGCGAGACCACGGCGAGGGGGAAGGGCGAGACGGGACTCTGGTAACACACACAACCCGCGGGACAGAGGTGATTTACTAGTCACTTTGTGTGTATGTGTGCACGCGCGTGTGTGGTAGGTGTGTATGTGTCTGGAGGAGACGACGTATGCAAGTCTGACACAAGTGTCTGGAGAGGAACAATCTATCGTTATAAATCAGTCTTTTCTCTTTTTCTCATTCTCTCATGTTCTCTCTTTCTCTTGCTCTCTCTCCGAGTGTCGAACTAGACGAAGGACACCTATTGCTACAGTAGCTTTACACGCGCACCCACACACATGCAAATATATATATATGTATGTGTGTGTGTGTGTATAAATGCGTATATATTATATATTATCGGTATTATATATCGGTATTATATATATATATATATATGCATGAACAGAGGGAGGGAGGGAGGGAGAGAGAGAGAGAGAGAGTAGAGAGCACTTTGACACACCAATGGTGTGTATGTATGTGGGTGTGCACCTTTTATTCGGTGCTTGTCTTTTTCATTCATTTCGGGTTCATTTAGAGTGGATCGGTCTACACAACACTGTAGAGTCCACGACAGAATCCACGAATGAGTTCACTATAGACTTCAACATCACTGCAAAGGAAAAATAATATGCATATGACAAAATTGGTTATATTTATCATAGAAGAAACTCTTTCACTATGACTTCAGCCCTCTTAACATATCTTGAACGCCTTCGTTGCTATGACAAACACCCCTCCTCTTCTGTCTGTTCCTTGATTCAGATTGGACCAACAACAGGATAATGACGTCACCCAAAGCCAAAGCCAAGAAGAAACCTCCCAAAGACAGCATGACACTTTTACCATGCTTTTACTTTGTGGAGGCAAGTGTGTGTCTCTGTCCCAATATTAGTCAATTATCAGACACTCTTCTTCTGGAGTGACTTAACAGGAGCAGTTAGGGTTAACCGTCTTGCTAAAGGACTGATTTGGTTTATATTGTGGGTTCAGGGATTTGATTTAGAAACCTTTAGGTACTAGTCATGTGCTGTAATTGCTGGAACATCTAGCTTCCTTTCCTTTCTCTCTCTCGGTCTCTCACAGCACCTCTGCTCTTACTAAAGCTCTAATTTAACAGTACTGTAAGAATATGAATATGTATATACATTGTATGTAATTCATATTTTTCTTAATTTGTTATGCTAATATATAATCCTTAATATATACTGTGATGTCATCTATAACCATTCTGCACTGTGTCATGTGTTTGAAGTGGAACCCAGGACTAGTAGCTCCAGCAGGTACAACAACTAACGGGGATTCTAATGAAGTTTCCTTTCTCCAGCTTCCTATCGTCCTCTCCTCTCTTGTGTCTCTTTACTTTCTGGAGTTGACCGACCTGTTGTCCCCGGCAACCCCTGAGTTCCGTTGCTTTGACCGCGACCTGTCGTTGCCCTACCTGGAGACAGGAGATGAACTTATCCCTCTTCTGATGTTACTGAGTCTGGCCTTCGCAGGGCCTGCTGCCTCGGTACACAAACACACGCACGCACGCACGCACACACACGCTTTCAGAATCTGTTATGGGTAGACACAGATGAATTAACTGCCAATCAGCATTAGGTTGCCAGACTAAGTGCTTGTGTGTGTATGTTTGTAGATCATGTTGGGTGAAGGGCTGATGTACTGTCACCAGTCCAGAGTCAAACAGAGTAAAGCTGAAGGCTCCATCAATGCTGGAGGTTGTAACTTCAACTCCTTCCTGCGGAGGACCGTCCGCTTTGTTGGTGGGTACCTTTTGTTTCCTCTTGAAGCCTTGAGTAAAGTGTGTACACCTCAGGAAGTTAAGGAAGGAGTTGGAGTTCTGGGAGAAGAAAATAGGAAACACATCTTCAGAATATTTCAGACCCCCCCCCCCTTCTTCCCCTAGGTGTTCATGTATTTGGTCTCCTGGCAACTGCCTTGGTTACAGACATTATTCAATTGGCTACTGGTTACCCCGCCCCTTTTTTCCTGACGGTCTGCCAGCCCAATTACATGCTGCCCGGGATATCATGTGACCAGAACAACTATATCACACAGGACATCTGCTCTGGCAAAGACCTGTATGCCATTCTGTCAGCTAGGTAGTACACACACACACACACACACACACATGCATACTCACCTGCAACGACAGGTGTTTTCCTGCTTCAGTATAAACACCAATCTCTCTTTCTTTGCTTTGGGACACTTCTCCCCTACTCTCCCTAATTCTTAATCTGTTCCCCTCTCTTTCTCTTCAGGAAAACATTTCCATCCCAGCATGCAACTCTCTCTGGCTTCGCTGCTGTCTACATCTCTGTAAGCAGTCACAGCTACTAACTGGTCTGTCTATCTTTCTATCTGTCTATCTGTCTGTCTCTCTGCCTGTCTGTCTAAGTGTATATGTAATTCAAGTAAACATTATAAACATTGGCATTAACAATTGTTCTCTGTGTGTGTGTGTATGCGTTTGTTTGTTTCTGCTGACGTCTATGTGTGTTTGTGTTTGTGTGTGTGTTTGAGTGTATGTGTGTGTGCGCGTATGCGTTTGTTTGTTTCTGCTGACGTCTATGTGTGTTTGTGTTTGTGTGTGTGTTTGAGTGTATGTGTGTGTGCGCGTATGCGTTTGTTTGTTTCTGCTGATGTGTGTGTGTGTGTGTGTGTGTGTGTGTGTGTGTGTGTGTGTGTGCGTGCGTGGGTAGATGTATTTTAACAGTGTGATCAGCAGTAGCACTAAGCTGGTGAAACCGGTGCTAGTGTTCAGCTACTGTCTGGCTGCAGGTGTAGCTGGACTGACTCAGCTCACACAACACCGCTGTCATCCCAGAGATGTCTATGCAGGTTACGCCCTAGGAGCTGGCATTGGAGTCTACCTGGTGAGTCTCTGTGTGGGTCATCTGTGCGTGTGGCTGGACAGAGAAACGATGAACTAACTGTTAGACCAATCTCAGTGAGAATGTCACAGTTCTTTTTTAGAGAACCTGTCTGAACTAATTTCACGCTTCTCCTTTACCCCCCCCCCCATCCTCTAGGCTCTGTATGTAGTAGGTAACTTCAGGTCATCCGAGGAGGACTGCCCCCCCCGGCCTGTCCGGCGGGCCGCCTCCCCACCGCAACAGCAGAGGGAGGCGACAAGGGGGCTGGCCCAGAGAAGACAGAGCTCTCAGCAGCATGACTCCCTTTATCGCGCCAAGACTCCCAGAACATCAAACAGCAGGGAGGAGCTAGGGACTGGCCGCTGTAAGGTAACATATGCAGAGAGACGGAGTGGCGATGACAACAAAGGGGAAAATTATAAAACTGGCGACGATTGGTAATGGTGTTGATTGTCATGAGGAGGACAGTACTGATGTTATAGATTAAGGTGTATTGCTTGTAGCATAGGGTATTCAAACAGGGACATTAGTTGTAGGGATAAATGTTCATAGTAAGTAAGGCTTTATTTTTCTGTAGGTGCGGAGAGAGAAGTCCAGTGTAGCGTCCCTGAAGAGGGCCAGTGCTGACGTGGAACTCCTGGCTCCCCGCGGCCCCATGGGAAAGGAAACCATGGTAACATTCAGCAATACTTTACCCCGTGTCGCCAACGGCAACAGCAGCACCTCGCCCCCTGGAGACGACCCGTCCGGCCAACGTCACATGACCTTTCACCTGCCTTTCGACCCCAGCCGGTCACAGCAAAGGTACGTTTGAGACTAGACTTTGTGTGTGTGTGTGTGTGTGTGTGTGTGTTGTACGACTCTGCGATCTATCGTCAAGCCTGTTGCGTCTCCTGTAAGGGTACGACCTCCACTGGTGCTGGAGTGGAGACAGCAACCCCCTGTGGAGAGACGGAGCGAAGACGAGGGAGGGGTGGACAGATCTGGAGAAGGGGAGAAAAGAGCTGGCAGAGGGGATGAGGCAGGGATGAATCCTCCCTCCCTCTATCCCACTGTACAGGCAGCCAGTAGAGCCATTGCCATGGCTACCACAGCGCCAGCTCCTCTGGTGCATATCCCAGAGGAGGGGACTCGACACCCCCCTTCTGTCTCCCCCCTGCCTCCCTCTGTCTCCCCCCTCCCTCCCTCTGCCTCCCCCCTGCCTCCCTCTGTCTCCCCCCTGCCTCCCTCGGTCTCCCCCCTGCCTCCCCCTGTTTCCCCTAAGAGTGCAGTGACACGCGCCAAGTTGATGTCACTTAACCGGGAGGGGCCTATCCCTGTGACGACCCCTCGCGTGCCTACCCTGCCGCCCAATCAACCGCGAGTGGCCCAGGTGAGCATCTCCAAGTTAGCTAATGGGACCGTTAAACTCCCTCCTCCGGTAAACTAAAGGAACCGCCTCCGTTCTGTCCTTCCTACAGGTCATTGCCATGTCGAAGCAGCACGGACCAATCGCATCCTCTGCCAAGAGCTCGGACTCCACGTCTTCCTGCGGGGGAGGGTCTTCAACAGCAAGCTCCGAGTCTCCGTACTACCGGATCCCGTCCGATCGCGACAGCCACGCCGGGAGTGTTAGCGGCAGCGTGGTCACCATCGACGCTCACGCTCCTCACCACCCTGTGGTCCGGGTGACTTCCAGCGGCGGACCCGGGAGTAACGGAGCCCCGTGGGAGTGGAGGAACACCATCAGCGGGAGCCTGGGGAGCGTTGGTGAGCAGGGTCAGAGGGGGTCACTGCAGCGCCAGGAGAAAATCTCTGCGTCAGAATACCGGGAATACCGCACCCTCCCTGTGAAATCGGACTCCCTTTGCTCCTCGTCTCCCAGCGAGACAGATTCTGGGCCCCTTCCTCCCCCTCCTCACCCCCTCATCTCCTCTCCGCTCCCCCCGCTTCCTCCCTTCTCGTCCTCCCCCCTGCCTCCGCCTCCTCCCGCCTCCTCCTCCCCACTCCCTCCCCCTCCTCATCACTCCTACTCCCCCCTGCCTCCCCCTCCTCATCCAGATCTGCTGTTGGATGCTCACCCTCTGCACCGCTCAATGACACTCCCCCGCCGGCCCACGGTCTCCGCCCACAGCCACGTCGACCAAGAGGTCTATTACAAGACTATGCAGACAGAGAGGAGGTTATAACGCAACCTAAAAGGACTAACACCGCTTAACTCTGCAGACTAAGCGCTATAAAGATGACTAAGAAGAATTGGAAGGGACATTGAAGGGTTATAGGGGGTCATAGCAAGAGATTACAGAGTCAGAGGAAGTTATTCAATGTGGCGAGAGACAAGTGACTATATAAATAGGTGGGAGTTGGTTATAATTGATAATGTAACCTGTTCAACTTTCACTTACAGGTGGTTATAAAACGACATAAGAGTTACAATAAGAAAGAATTCTAAGGCCAACAGAGAATCCAGAAGAAACCAAATGCCTGTTCACCGCGGTGTGGCAGACAGGGGAGGGGGACAGGAGGGCTGTTAAGTCATGGCTTGGAGGGCGGTTAAGTCATGGCTTGGAGGGCGGTTAAGTCATGGCTTGGAGGGCGGTTAAGTCATGGCCTAACAATCTAACAATGGAAGTTATAAGGAGAATTGAAAAGCTCAGAGGTGGAGGTGGAGAGCGTCAAATCATAAGGACTTGAGGAGCGTGGAGACGGCATCAATATAGACAAAAAAGACAGTGGGAACACTAGCAGCTCTAACGTTTCGTTAACATAGTCAACAAACTCTACTACCAGCTTCGTTTCTTACCCACGGTGCTGTTGTGTATTTAGGATCCCTCTCTGGTGACTGACTGTTGTAAAGAGAGAGAGGGGGGAATACTGTGGAGATGAAGCAATGAGAGGATTACTACATTATACCAAGATGGAGATAAAGACCAGAGGGGATGATTGGCTTAACAATATGGACATACACACACACACACACACACACACACACACACACACACACACACATACAACCGATCACCTCTAGTTGTATAAAATGACTTAAATAATACTCGTGTTTTTTAAGCTCTTTTTTTTACTACTAAAATGCCCATTGACAATACACTAAGATAAATGTTGGTAGAAAAATGCTGTAGACTTGTACAGGCCACTGTCAGTGGGTGGATTGTGCGTGTGCGTGCATCGGTTGCCTAGTAGCGGAGTTACTGTTTGAAATGTAGTGGGTATCCTCTTTTGCAAATATCAAGGTTGAGAACTGCCTGTTGGTCTGCAAAGGTGTGTATGAACGTGTGAAAGAGAGATATTGTGTCTGTCTTTGTGTTTCTATGAACTTGCATTATTGACCTTTAAAAAAAAAGAAATGCTGCATTTTCCAGAGATGTCCTTAGTTGACAGTGTTTTTTTAAATTACCGTTGTAAATACTAGTGTTAAATTAGTCTTTTTTTTATAGATTGCTGTTTTTTGGTTTAAATGTGTTCTTGTGTAACAGGTATAAACTCCACGTTGACCAAGGAAACAATGATCCTTTATAAATTCATGGATGTTTGTTTGATTCACCAGGTGTTAAACCCAGGGGGTTAATGCGCCCCATGACTGTATTAGCCCACTGAACTTAAGCATACTGGTGCTGTCAGATAAAAACCTGCAAAAAAGAAACTTGATAACTGAAATGTGTTACCATTGACGCACATAAAATTTCTTAACTTAATTTCTAAACGATTTGAATTACATGTTCTTGGTTCTAGAGTCATGACATGTTTTAAGAGAATAAAGACAGGAGTTACTGTTTTTAATAAATAAAATAAAATTTAATTTTGGCAAACATTTTATTTACATGTTTTTCATTAGGCAATGACAATAGGCATTAGGTTGAGAAGTCTTTAGTTGTTGAAGAATACAGCTGATGTAAAAGATACTTTATTGATTTACACACACAAACGCACAGACACACACACACACACACACACAAATAGATGTGTGTTGGTATCAGATAACTTTAATGAATACTCCTATTGGTTAGTTCCTTGTAAAGTCTATAGTCCTATATATAGAGAAGGAAAGGGGTTAGTTTGGGGAGAAGAGAGGGCTAAAGGAATAGGGGAGAGAGAGAGCAGAGAAAGAAAAGGAAGTGAGGGGTTAAAGGAGAGGGGAGGGAGAGAAAGAGAAATGAAAGGCCAGAGAGAAGAGAGTTGTTCCCATCCCCCCAGTGAGAGCTGAGTCAGATCCTAGCTGACTATTCTTAAGGCCCTCACCATATGGCCTCTACACACACACTCCCCAGCAGCCTGCTGAGATGTCTGTCCAGTAGCTGTGTGGTATGTATGTGTGTGTCTGGGTAGGGCTGTCTGAGATGTCTGTCCAGTAGCTGTGTGGTGTATGTGTGTGTCTGGGTGGGGCTGTCTGAGATGTCTGTCCAGTAGCTGTGTGGTGTATGTGTGTGTCTGGGTAGGGCTGTCTGAGATGTCTGTCCAGTAGCTGTGTGGTATGTATGTGTGTGTCTGGGTAGGGCTGTCTGAGATGTCTGTCCAGTAGCCATGTGGTGTGTATGTATGTGTGTGTCTGGGTAGGGCTGTCTGAGATGTCTGTCCAGTAGCTGTGTGGCATGTATGTGTGTTTCTGGGTAGGGCTGTCTGAGATGTCTGTCCAGTAGCTGTGTGGCGTGTGTGTGTTTCTGGGTAGGGCTGTCTGAGATGTCTGTCCAGTAGCTGTGTGGCATGTATGTGTGTTTCTGGGTAGAGCTGTCTGAAGGACTTGATGTGGCCTTCTTTTGAGGAGTGATTCAAATAAACAACACAACGGTCTTCCTGTCCTGTCACCTCTCCATTCCATTTCTCTCAATCTTTACAGCAGTAGAAGGGCCGTCCATACTGTAAATAATGGCTATCAACTGTCTTTATACAGTCTATCTGTTGTTTTCTAGTCATTAATGCCTCTCTCTCGCTCCCTCTACTGTTTCCCTGTCTATAGGTCAAATACTGTCCCAGTGTCTGTCTCTTACCGTTGTCAAAACTTTTACCAGTGGAGATAGTTGAGTGAAGACAGAATTAACAAGAGATGTGGTGATAGTAATGAAGACAGTGATGCAGAGGGAGATTCAGTATTTAAGGATGCGTTGGTTAATATATGTGTGTGTGTGTGTGTGTGTGTGTGTTCCTGCATGCGTGACTAAGGCAAAGCAGGGCTAAAATACCCTGCAGGCTTCACCACGCTGACACACTTATCAGATCAGGAAAATGGGCGTGTGTTCGGTGACAGAGAGTATATTGTACGTGTGCTGCCTTTCCCCTACCTTTGCTCCCTATGCCTGAGAAAACATAACAGATGTATAATAACCATCCATCTAGATACAACTGTTGTTGACCTAATTACTGCTCACGGTGACGCACTCACATTTGCCTTACTATCTTTGCGAGGACCCAAAAAATATTATTCAACCCTTAACCTAACATAGTTTTATTGACTCATCGGTGGAGGCAAAAAAAAGGCCCTATTTGACTACTGTAGAAGAAAGTTTCACTCCCCCAAAAAATATAGGCTACTTATGGCTGTGCAAACCAACAAACGTACATAGGCCTACTGACTGTAAGTCTGAGATAAAAGCGCAGGCTAATTGACTAAAATGGAAATATACATCAAGATAAGATCAATCTGCGTTTCTGCGTTGAGTGAAGAGCATCAGTGTTCCAGTTGCTCTTTAGATGATGTCATCGTGTGATTTTGCGCGGATGAACAATGTAAAATGTGTCTTTCTAATTTCACAGTGGATTACTATAACGCTGTGCATGTGTCTGTGTGTGCGTTGACTGCTGTGTATTTTGGGGGGTGGGTTGCTTATTTTTAAGGAATTGAGGGAAAGACATGGAATGGAAATGGAACCGTTTAAAATATTGCTACGACAGTGAATTCATCGAATCTCATCAGTTTCCAATTTCTCTTCATTCAGCAAAGTTCGTGTGTGTTTGATTCAAAATATCCACGTTTATTGGTCACATAGCAGGTGTTGTTGTTGTTTGTGGTTAAACGATTAGGCTATGCCTCGGATTCTAAAACAATGCATTCATTTTGATAAAACTGATACAATGTAAAAACAATTGAGAAGGAAGTCCACTGTAATGCAATTATAAATGTACAAATACCATAAAAAATGGACAACCAAGTGATATCACCATCCTCCAAAAAGACCCCACCACCCTCCGACGAACCATCCCATCTCCGACGAACCATCCCACCCTCCGACGAACCATCCCATCTCCGACGAACCATCCCATCTCCGACGAACCATCCCATCTCCGACGAACCATACGTCTTTGGCTGCAGTTTTTTTCTGTATGGTTTTTGCCCTCGATTTCTTTTTTGCGAGGTTGGAGATTTTGACACAAGGTTCTCTGTGGGCAGGGTTAAGAGAGATGGAGTAGGCCTAAACTATTGTTGAAAACATGTCATATTTTAAAAATAAAATGATAAATCATTATGATGGCCTTATGATAAATAGTATATATAAATAATATACAGCTCTGGACAAAATTAAGAGACCACTCCTAACTTTTCTTAAATCAGCATATCTACATGTATGGCAGCCATTCCATTCCAGTGTCTGTTAAATTCCAACACAGGCACACCTCATTTTACTTAATGAGGTACGGATTAGGTGATTACCTGAACCAAATCTAATTTAACAAGGAAAAGTATAAAAAACCACAGCTGTGGTCATCACTATCCTCTTGCAATAGGAACAGCTGGATGGCAAAAACAGTGCAAGTAGTACCTCAAAGGTAATTTGAATAAAAAAATAACTATTCAGAATGACAAAAGAGTTGAAAAGAAAAGCTTTGAGTGAGGAAAAGAAGGGTTCAATTCTGGCTTTACTGACAGAGGGATACAGTGAGCATCAGGTTGCTTCCTGAAAATTTCAAAGACGGCGGTTCATAAGAACAAGGTCAAGCAACAGACATTGGGGACAACAAAGCTACAGACTGGCAGAGGGAGAAAACGACTGTCCACTGACCGAGATGACCGTCAACTCATTCGAATGTCACTCAACAACCGTAGAATAACATCAAGTGACCTACAAAAAGAATGGCAAACAGCAGCTGGGGTGAAGTGCACCGCGAGGACGTTTCGAAACAGGCTCCCAGGGGCAGGGCTGAAGTCGTGCAAAGCTAGAAAAAAGCCCTTCATCAATGAGAAGCAAAGAAGAGACAAGTTTGCAAAAGACCATAAGAATTGGACCGTAGAGGAATGGAGGAAGATAATCTTCTCTGACGAGTCAAATTTTCAGCTTTGCCAAACACCTGGTCGTCTAATGGTTAGACGGAGACCTGGAGAGGCCTACAAGACACAGTTTCTCGCAGCCACTGTGAAATTTGGTGGAGAATCTGTGATGATCTGGGGATGATTCAGCAAGGCTGGAATCGGGCAGATTTGTCTTTATGAAGGACGCATGAATCAAGCCAAGTACATTCTGCTCTGACAATGTTCCCCAACTCAGAATTGGTCATTCCAGCAGGACAATGCTCCATGCCACAGAGCCAGGCCAATCAAGGTGTGGATGGAGGACCATCAGATCAAGACTCTGTCATGGCCAGCCCAATCTCCAGACCTGAACCCCAATGAAAACCTCTGGAATTTGATCAAGAGGAATATGGATGGTCACAAGCCATCAAACAAAGCCAAGCTACTTGAATTTTTAGTGCCAGGAGTGGCATAAAGTCACCCAACAGCAATGTGGCAGACTGGTGGAGAATATACCAAAACGCATGAAAGCTGTGATGAAAAAAAATGTTGTTTTCCTCAAAACATGCAAAGAAGGTGATTAACTTGACTTGGTGTAAGGCATCTGTGTATCTGCCAGTATTCCCTTTGTAATCCGTTGTCTGTCCCTGCCAAATTCTTCTCTTGTCAGACCCAGTGAGTTGTGAGTCAAATTTGTCTCTGTAATTACCTGTGTGTGTGTGTGTGTGTGTGTGTGTGTGTGTGTGTGTGTGTGTGTGTGTGTGTGTGTGTGTGTGTGTGTGTGTGTGTGTGTGTGTGTGTGTGTGTGT
>JACXGI010006284.1:5131-42734 GCA_016801175.1 Esox masquinongy | reverse complement strand
TTTTTTTTTTCCAATGTCAATACTGTGGTCACTGAGCCTGTACTTTGTCAAGGTTTTTCTGAGGTTTTGATCAGTCACCACGGTCAAATAGTTTGCCATGGTGTACTGCCGGTTTAGGGCCAGATAGAACTGCATTTTGCTTTGTGCTTGTGTTTCCCAATGGGTATGTAGTTTTGTTTTAACTGTTTTGTAATTTGGTTTGTTCTGATTGTTTGTATGTTCTGATCCTAAGGTTTCCATGTGTTAGTAGAACAGATTTGTGAACTAAGCCCCAGGACCAGATGAATAAAGGGACTCTTTTTTTGCTCAACTTTTGTTATTGCAGGGCTTGGTAATGGTATGAGCGGGGGTCACTGTATTTTATGTTTCCAAAATGTAATTGCTCTTTTTTGAGTTTTTAATATTAATAGACATTGGCCTAGTTCTGCCCTTCATGCATTGTTTGTAGTTTTCCTCTGGAAATGTAGGGTATTTCAATCTGAATTATTTTTAATTCAGATTATTTTTAATGGCATAGAATGCCCTGCGTGCTTTGTCTCTCAGTTCATTCACTGCTTCATTTAGGTTTCTGGTTAAGCTTATTTTTAAACCCAAATAGTTGTTTTGTGTGCAGTATTCTATATGTGTTGTGCCAATTGAAAACTTTGGTTTAACTCCCTGAGATCTGGCCCTACTCCGGAAAATCATTATTTTTGTCTTTTTGGGGTTTACTGCCAGGGCCTAGGTCTGGCAGTACTGCTCTAGCAGGTCCAGGCTCTGCTGTAGACCATTTGCTGTGGGTGACAGCAGGCCCAGGTCATCTGCGAAGAGCAGGCATTTAACAACTGAATTGTGGAGACTAACACCATAAGTCCATAAGTCAATGCCAAAGTATCCCCCCGTGGTACAGACGTTGATGTAATTAATTGCTTGACTGGGTATATTTTGACATCAGGTCGTTTGGAGGATCCAATTAAAAGTTTGCTATTTTACTTGTTGCTCCATCAACTGGGAAGTTATCAAAACACTAAACAGTCTGCTAGTCCCAGTGCGCCTTTCTATGAATATCTATACTGTACTACGGACTACATGTACAGGTCTTCAGTAAATCATTGCTTTGCTAAGATAGAAACAAAAATGTTTTTAATCTATTGTGCGTCGAAAAGTTTCATTGCAAACAGATGGTTGCTTGAAGAAATAGAAATCCATAATTAAACTTGGGGTTATTTCATAGTCGTGCCTGAAAAGATGCATTTGGATTATTAACCAAATTAATTGATTCTGTTGATTAAACAGTTTTAATTTAATTTAGTTATTTATTTAATAAATAGCATTTCCAGCACTGGACATGTGATCACTAAGTCACTCCAAACCAAACCTTTCAAGCCAATCAATACCTGATTTCTGTAAAACCAACACATAACCAAGTCTAGTTGACCACTCACCAATGAAAAATTCCACATTGTGCCAATCTGGTAGAAACATTTTTTATCTGTCTAACTCACCAATATAACCAGCTACATATAATTTTCTTTGATGTCCCTGGCAGCTGCTTTCTAAAGGTTTCTTGTAACAAGAAGGCTAGGAACTAACGGTTGGTGCTACAAACTCATAAAGACATTATTTAGACTAACAGTCTCTGGCACATGAGGATGTTTGTTCATCAATCAAAAGTTAAGCTTCTGTAATGTTGCTGTAAAAAGGGCTATGAAAGCTCATTCATGGGTCTACATTTCAAAATCTTATAGTTTCTGTTTAGCCATCTTAAGTAGTGTGCTACAGCACGTTTCTATGAAAGCTATCACTAAACCAACAAAACTGTGATTTTAAATATTTTTCTTTAATTTACGGGAGACACCAAGTCCTAAACATCAAAATCAAACGGCATCTTGAAGGGGAAATATGTAAGATGTACTACAAGCATAAAAACAAGCAAAAATGACCAGTAGACATCTGCAGTTTTATTATTTCAAATAATGTTTCTCTACTAAATTAATCAGGGTCACTGACATTTCATCCAGATTTTGCACAGTGCCTTAAAAACATTTCAACATGTTAGTACAAATCACAAATGAATGGCCAAAGAAGGGCAGAGACTTGGTTTTTAAGTCAGTTTATGTAGTGGTCAGAGAAAAAAGAGGGAAGTATTTTTCAGTACGCCCAATAGGGTGCGAAACATTGAGACTTCTTCCTTAACTGCAATACAGGAGCAGTCCTATCATGTGTAGAAGACATTAGCGTCTCTGAACAGGGGTTACTTCAGTTCCACAGCCAAACTGTCTCTCCCGATGCAGCTCCACTGCCCACAGGCTACAGGGAGCCCAGGGTTAGGGCCAGACGTTCAGCCAACCCTTTATGAGGACACAGAGAGATGTATTAACAGCGCCACACACACACTCAATGTCTCTCTCTCTTCAACCTCTGAGTACCATCTTCCTGCCTTGTTGCAGTCACCTGTCATCTGTGGACGGAGGTGAGAAACGGGTCAACGTTCACATGATTTTGCCATGGCCTGATTCACTAGCACTGGCAGGCCGTTAATACTAGACAACATGACCCATAAATCAGCTGCGGCTTGGAAAAACAAATTCACTGTTAGTAATGGAAGAGGGAGGACAGATTTTCATCAGCGCAGTCATGCCAAATAAAGTGCTCTTCTCTAAGAAAGCAATCAAGTCAATTTTCAGCAGTTGGTCATGCGTTTTGATCCATAATTTTCTATCTGTAGCATGAGAGGGAGTACGGTGCGCGGTTATTAAACAGCAGAACTAAACTTGACATTGAGTACAGGCGTGAACCTTTTGACTTTGTTATTAATCACTGGTCATTGGCTGCTTGACACAAGCTTGTCTCCTCCACCGCACATTGTCATATGTGTAACATTCTGATCCTGTTATTAACAGCAAAAGGCGACATGGTTCAAATATGTATTCGCAGCGCATTTTGTTGTGCGTGTGAAACGTCAAGAGTTAAAGTACTTCTTTGAGCAGGTACGTAGCTGTCGTATTCTAACAGGGAAAGCTGTTCTCTGTACCTCCATCTAACCGGGCCTGTTCCTCAGCTTCACGTCTTCTCATGGGTCACTGTTCACTCACTACTCAGCACCATAGCACCACTCCCACCCAAGCTCTCTAGAGTGCTTGGGTCTCTGGTGCTCTTCTGAAGCTGTCCTGACAGGAGCGCACCAGGAGGGTGCCAGAAAGAGACATTCCCAAAATCCTGCCAGAGTCCAGAGAGAAGAGAGCCAGCCCAGAACCTGGAGTTCATCAGTCAGGCGCTGTCACACTGACACAGAAACACACTCAAATAGGCAGGCAGCCTTTCACATAGCCATAGAAATAAGTACACGCACACATACACAAACTCACACCCCCAAGCATGGCATACACACACGCGTGCGCGAATGACATTTTATGAAAGAGATTGTTAGAAGAGAGAGACATTGCGAGAGGAGAAAGGGACAGAAAGAGAGGGAAAGAGAGTGACAAAGGTGGAGAAAATGAGTGAACGGCTGTGTCAGAGTCAATCCTTTTCAGCACTGCCTCTGACAAACATGTCAGCAGGTTTTGGAGAGAAATAATAGCAGCGCTGCTTCAAGTTGTTTACCCCACATCTCCAATTATTGACACCGCTGACAGCACGTGAATGTCGGTCATAGCATCCCAACGCTCTAGATGCATATATTTCTAGTCAATCACACATTCTCTTCACCATACAGACACACTCTTCAGGGAGAAATACTGTACCTTTTGCTGTCAACCTACTCTACCAGGTGACACCCGAAGCGGGGAGGTTTTTCAGCGCAGAGCAGGTGGAGAGGACTAACAGAAAGATTTACCATGACCGTGATCTCAGCAGAGAGTAATCTCATCACGGTGACTCTGGTTGCTTGGCTGGTCATAATGGAGCCATGGGGGAAGATGGGGTGCTGTGAATGAGGTTAAAATTGCTCTTTCAGCAGGGTTTTGTTTTTCTTGGCGGTAGACATGGGTCAGGGGGGTGTTTTTTACTTTACATTCATTCGCCAATATTACACATTTCTTCATTAATTAAGCTTAAAATGTTGATTAATTACTTTATATATATAATAAGCACAGCATTGCCCATACGGCCGTAGACACAATACATTTTGAAAATGCAAAGACCCGTTCCCAAACAAGTTAGAGGTGAACATTTGAATTTTATAAACAGGGGTGATTTTAAGATGCAACAACAAGAAAGAGTTGCTAATACTAGGACTGTGCCTATGCTAGACGATAAAAGCATGTTTAAAGCAATAAGACAACAACAGACTCATTAACAAAATTAGGGCTGGATGATGGCATACAAGAAAGTGTTACAGTGTTACCTAAATTCTAATGGGCAGATTACAACCAGGCAATTGTTACAGAATTAGGGGTATATTTTACATTGAAATACGGTAAATAAAGCAGACAAGCTTCATGAAATTAGATAAAACACACAGGTTTGTAAAAAACGACAGTTATGGATAAACAGTTTCAAAATATTGACTGCGTCTGTGCAGTGTGTAAGAAGCACTGACCCTTCTCTCCGACCATTGATCTGCAAGTCGACAGAATCACGCCTTCAGACGTTAAGTAAAAATTAACACTCTTCAGGCTGTGCGTTGCCAGGGAATTACTGAACCCCTCTGTGATTTGACAAGGCAAGAGGCTAAAGGGGCAAGTCCATTCAACCGCCGTGGGTGAGTGGTAATTCCCTGGCAACGCATCGCCTGGAGTGTGTTATTGCCCTCATGAAACAGATGCCAAAATTTTTTGGGTGATAATTCCCTTTTGATGATATTCGAATTTCACAG
This sequence comes from Esox masquinongy, assembly GCA_016801175.1. Classification (NCBI taxonomy): domain Eukaryota; kingdom Metazoa; phylum Chordata; class Actinopteri; order Esociformes; family Esocidae; genus Esox; species Esox masquinongy. Next base: position 37,936 of record JACXGI010006284.1, on the reverse strand, counting down.
AGGTGCTAAAAACACAAACCATGATGTTGAAGCAATCAAAGGTCGTTCATCGGTAATACGGCCTTGCTATTTGCTTGTGTGGCGTATTGGCACAGAAATCTGGTAATGTTTCGGACATACACCGTATGTTGTGTAACTATTAATATACTGTTGTGTAAACGTTTAGAAAACCTGACCTCCCCCAGCAGAATATTATTATCTGAAGCCACCTTCCTGTAATGAGACACGCAGCAGAGTGAGTTTGTCCAAGGTGGTCAGCAAACCATCAGACATTCGTCCGTTAGCCCGTAATGATGCTTAAATGGTAAAGTCTGTATAAATCAAAAATGTATCATAAACCACAGACGTACCATAAACCACAAATGTATCCATATAAACACAGAGTTGAAACACAGGGCGGGGGGATGGGGATCTGGTTGCCAAGCAGTCTCTTCCGAACTGTCCCTTCAGAATCGACTGGGTTGGTGGGTTAAACACAGGATGGATGTGTGACTGACCCGGGTGGACCCGTCCGTGAGAGGACGTTCTCAATCTAACCGCCCCTGACGGACAGCAGCTTTTCATTACGGGAGGGTTGTTCGAGTGGATGATAAAATGTACAGTAGGCCGTAAAAATAGATTGAAATAGACGCAGACGCTTGACAACACTATGTGGGGTCATTAACTGGATTACCGGACTTCCGCTGTTGGATGGATGTTCCCGGCCCTGAGGGGTTTCCCCGGGTTAATTGAATTACAGGTCTGACTGGAGATGATGGAGGGATGAACGGGAGGGAGGATGGGATGGAGAGAGCGGGAGAGAAGCCAGAGGTAGGAGAGGAGAGAAGCTGTGGCTGCGGGCCAAGTTGAAAGCAACCACCCACTTCAAACAGCTTCTTAATACATAATGGTAATATTAATAGATGCTATTTAACAGACGCATTCATCCAAAGCGACTTCCAGTTGCCACGCAGGAACAGTTGACGTAAGGGGATTCGGGCAGTGACTTACTGAGCCGCCGGCGACATGGTTCAAATATACAGCAGTGTGGAGGTTTAATAAAAGACGGGGCCCCACAAAGCCAGGATTGGTGGGTTAAAGGTCAGATTGTGTAGTGTAAATTACCCTCCATATGTTCCGTCAAACGGCATTGTGGAGACATAAAATCATACAAAACCGTAATAACATCAAATCTAGGTTGAAGTTGAGTTCAGTAACTGAATGTGATACTGATCAATGAAGTGTGGAAAGAGGACGATGGAGGGATGAAGGGGTGAAAGGATGGTAGGACGAGGCCATCTAAAGACAGATTTTATGGGAATTATGACAGGGAATCAGGAAACGTTCATCAAAGAGAATCAATATTTCTTCTGGAAGGACCTACACATCTGTCCATCTGCTGGCATGTGTAGATTAGAGGAGGAGACAAAAAGAAAAAAGAAGAAAAGGAAAGGATGGAAGGTAAAGAACAGGCAAGAGAGAGAGAAGGTGGGGTTGGAATTACAGAGAGGGGGATGGAGTGAAAGGAGATCAACAGAAAGTTAGATCAAACGCTGTCGTCAACTGATGAGGAAAGATACAGTGACAGAGAGAGGGAGAGAGACAGCGAGATGAGTATTCAGCCAGGCCTGTCAAACAATTAATGTCACAAGGAGAAAGATAGGAGGAGAGGTCCCAAAGCATTAGCCAAGCAGAGTGGACATATGTGGCATAAAGCATGTTCACACAACCACTTGCGTGCGTGCTTGCGTGTGCACATACTGACACAGCATACTGATATGCCACAGATGGCGAAGCACACAGATGAGTTGAAAAAAAACAGAAACTGTCACACCCAGCGCGTGCGTATGTCACACACAGGAGAAACGAAGCAAAATCCTAAGGAAAGGCATTTCCTGACACTCATTACAAAGGCTCCAATCTGTAAGTTATACACATTCTATCAAATCCATCAATGAATGGATTCACACTTGTCATAAAAAGCTCTCAACAGCTTTGAGAGGGTTTAGGGCAGGGGAAGGAGTAGATGGTGAAATGAGAGGAATGACAAAGAAAACTCTCATGGGTGTAGTCCAATCTGATTGTTTTATACCAGTGCACTACTTTCAACAAAAGCCTTGCAGCCCCTGGAGAAAAGTAGGGAACTACATAGGGAATAGGCAATAATTGAAACTCTGTCAGGCTGTGAGTCTGTCTTTCTGACAAGTATTGGAATGGTAAGCTAGCCCAAGGCCTTGTTTAGCACTCCAGAAATACCGGGGTCATGAGTCACAGTAACCCACTCCCCCAACCACAAAGAGAGCAAAAACTGAGTATTATAATCAGTTTGAAAGTATGTGAGTTGAATAGATGACCACTTGACAAAACATTAACTATAATGCTTTGATTTAAACTTTAAATTTGAACCCCAAAAAACTGTTTTTTCTCTTAACTCACTTGAAATAATACAAAAAACTCCAAAGAAAAACATTGACAAGTTTCCCAGAACAAACAGATATATTACAAGAGGCTGTCAATTTGGTATTAATTTATAGTCAAGTCAAAAACATAGGCTATACTCTCTGTGCCAACTACCTGTCCAATTCTGTGTCTCCTCTCTGGACACTTATAATATAATATGCTATTATATATGTGAGACTGTATAAGTGTTTAAACAGGAGCAGCATGTATAGCTATATAACTAATGTATGTCCTATAAAAATACCAACATTGTCAAAATGCCTAAATGCTGTGAACACACAATAGGCTACTGATACTTCACACCAGGGCTGCCCAACCCTGTTCCTGGAGATCTACTGTCCTGTAGGTTTTCTCTCTAACTCTAATTTAGCACACCTGATTCGAATAATTAGCTGGATGAAAAGCTTAATCAGGTTAGTCACAAATGGGGTTGAAGAGAAACAACAGGACAGTAATCTCCAGGAACAAGGTTGGGCAGCCCTGCTTCACGCCTATGGCACACTTTGTATATACTGTAAAGTCCTTTTCCACAAATTCCCTCACTATATAACCTCTTCATTATTAACATATAGCAGTTCCCACCAAACAATACCATTGTATTGGCTAAACCTAGTGGTCCCTTCAATCTCCACTGATCCTCCTTGAAAATATCTGCTATTTCTCTCTCCTCAATCACCTCACCTTCTCTCTTTCTTTTTCTATGTCTCCTCCTGTGTCGCTTGACTTCCCAACCTTTGGGTGTATCTTCCCTTTTCTGTATAAGACAAGAAAGGAAACTCAGCATTAATCGCACTAAAAATGAAGAAAAGTCTTCACAAAATATCATTCAACCCTTGTAATTTACCGTCACACGATCAACAGCATACAGTAGGACCAGAGGGAGCAATGTAGTAGGTAATGTTGTAGGTCCCTCCAAATAATAAAAGAAAATTGCAAAAAATATATAAAATGTATCCAACCCCAATTTCACACTAACTCTTACAACCAGCTTGAATTCGCACCACTGTTAACTCCAGCAGGGTTTGTGTGGCTGAGATATTAGCCAGGGTCCTAATCATTTTGAAATTAGGAAATCAATTGTCAACACATTAGCTAATGTGTTTTCATTGTATCTAATATGCAATTAGGTTCACAGTGTTACAGTAGTTATGTCAGCTACCCAGCAAACCTGCCAGCCAAGCAAAGCATAGTTTAGATCACAGGTGTGGCACTATTTCCACAGAGGGCCGAGTGTCCGCAGGTTTTAGCTGTTACTGTATCTTGAAGTTGATTGACTAATACCTTCACTAATTAGTTAGGAACTACCCTTACCTGGCTGTTTAGGTCTGAATTGGACACCAATTTAGAGGGGAAACAAAAACCAACATACACTAGGCCCTCCGTGGAACCAGTTTGACACCTGTGGTTTAAATAATATCTAGAAATTAACGCCATTTAGCTGGTTAAACAACAGTTATTGTAAAATAACTACAGATTTCTCTAGCTACCTTGTCTTCTTCATTACCCAACTTCTCCCACACTGACACTTCCTCAACTGTCTTTAAAAGCAAATCGTCGCCTCAACTTCGCTTACATACCCTGGGCATTAAGCAGCTTTTAGTGGAGTACACTACCAGCACCGAATAGGTTTATCAGCAACACACACGGCACACCCACCAAACTATGGTATACCATCCATAAGACAACATAAATAAAAGGAACACCATTAACACTGATAACCATACTGACGTAGACATGTAAGGATGTGACAGCTTGGGTCTGGAAAAGAAATTCCGTGTATATCAATGTGAAACTACGTTGATATAAAAACGGGCTAATTAACATCAAAATAAAAAAGCACTCCATTCTATTCACTAGATGTAACAAGCCAAGTTACACCAAGTGAATCATGACCATGCTTACACACGATTTCCAAATGTACTAATAATATATGATCCCATTGGAAGCATTTAATCAAGTTCAACACATGAATTAATCATGCATATATAGATTAAAAACTCCATTATAGACATCTGGGGAAAACCTGTGGCACTTACCATATGACGATCTTTTCAAAATTAGCCTCTTGTTGAAAATGTATCTGGAAAAATAACAGTTATTAAGACCAGCTGATTCTACTGTCAGGTAGCTCAAAAAGTGTGTGCAAAAAAGGGCTTCTAGCTATTCGCTATCAGTTTGTGACGTGTCTTTGGGCCTTCAGTTCAGATTCTGAAGGACTAGCCAATAGCTTAGCTTGACTTCTTTTCTACCGAGAGACCACAAAAGAAAATGTTATTGCATATAATTTTCTTATGGGTATTAACCCTCCTATTTCCAACCCATACTGAAGAAATTGAATCAGAAGATTTTTTTGAAAGAATATACATAACTAAATCGGGGCATTGAGGTGCTCATGTAAATTTGCTTTCTTCTTCGGCTTCGGACCAATCCATACTTCTCACTTAAAAGACTGAAGAGAGCGCTTTCTGGGCTCTCTTGTATTATTAGTATCATTACTTACTTAGTGTTTCTCAATCCTGCTCCTGGACGCCCCCCTGCCCTGCATTTTTTACATCTCTCCCTGTCCTAACATACCTGATGTAGCTCAAGAAGGACTTAACATACCTGATGTAGCTCATGAAGGACTTGATAATGAGCTGATCATTTGAATCAGGTGTGACAGAGCAGGGAGAAATCGTTTAAGTCCTGGGGACTTTACAATATGAATAGTCTGCTGGAGACAGTGGAGAGCCACGTTGATGGACTTCACATAGAGGGGAGGAGAGGGTTGAAGTGTGTGTCCGTTTGTGTGTGTCAAAATACTTAACATCACCCCCGCCCGCTGACCCTCGAGCCTCTGGCCTCAGAGTGTAACCTCTGACCCCAGTTCAAGGGACCAATCTCCCCGCCGGACCAGCAGACTATGAGTGGCTGGCAGAGTCAGTGTCTCTTCATTACATTCTGCCAGCTAGTATCACCAGAGGGACTTGAAACTACAGACCTTCACTGTGACGGTAATTATACTGGAACTCTGCCCACACTGTCTACACGGACACACACACACTGAAACACACACGGGAAAACGCACACACCTAAAGTCTCACACACACACACACACACAAAGAGAGCAACAAGAGCATGCGCACAGGGCAGTGGACCGAACAGGAAGTGACTAACCCCTTTGAAAAGCAGAAAAGGAACACATGCTCGCGTGCTTCACGTGTCAACATCCCTGATTCCTGTTAACGGAGACAAACGTCTGCACCTCTACGCACACAGTTTATCGTGTTATTACTACATCATTCTGTTTGTCAGCTGGGTTTGACATCGTTCCCATCTCCAGTGCGGAATCCTAAACTCCATAGTGGGTATTCAGAGTGTTTTCAGAGAAGGCAACATCTCTGGGGAAGATGACTCACTCATATATAAAGATGTGTTTAACCTCTCTGATGACTGATCGTCAGACAACAGGACCTTTCAGTGGTTCCGTGCCGGTTCCGACTGACATTTCTGCGTGCAGCGCGCTCTGTGAATGGTGAAACATCAATCGCTTCGCACTGGCTGAAAGCACCTGCTACTCTCGCTTCATATACCGCATTGAAAGCGCAGCTACGAAGCTTACGGACACAGGAAATCATTTATATAAGCCAAGGGAGGGACATGTCACAGGATGAATCCCAAGTGATAATTTTTGCCGTGATTCGTTCTGCATCGCAGTGTTCAGGTGAGCACCTCCACAATTTGCACACGTTTCCCAAAGTTGAAGGATTGAAAATGCTGGTGGGTGTGTTCATGGGTGTACGGGTTAATTAGACCCTTTGGTTGAACCCTTACAGGGCGTCTGCACTGATGCATTCTTCATGAGCCAAGTGGAACCCCATAAGACACCACTCTATTTTCAAGTTGGGAAGATTTGAGATTCAACCAGCTCCTTGCCCCTACCAACCTGCTCGGATGTGCCCCCAATGCCACAAAACGTGGATGATGTTTATAGTCAATAAACTCACCAACCTCTGGACATGACTGACTTCAATGATTTAATTCATGTCGGGCCATTTAGTAAATAATAAAAGAAAACATGAAATTGAAAGGATGAAGTCCTCACTGCCATTTCACAAGATATAAACTCCAGTAAAAGTTAAATAATTAATTTTGGAGGAATCTCATCTTTTACATCTTTTATGTGTCAAGTCTCGAAATCAAATATAAATGCACTTCATATAATTAGGCACACCTATCTATTATTTTGTGTGAAATTGGGCAAATTAAATGGTGCCTTTTGGGATTCCACATCGCTTATGGAGGCTGCATTGTTGCACACTTGCCTGAAGGGGCCACTAGAGGGTTTAATTAGTAGCCCCTACATCATTTTCACTCCCTCAACTTTGGTCAAACTGGGGAAGAGTGTGAATGCACAGATGGAGGGCTGAGGGGATAGAGATCATTTGGATTTCGGACAATTTTGGGATATTCCAGACAAAATAACAATATCCCCAGCACGTGAACATTAAAGCTGCACTCAAAGCGAAACCCTCTAGCAAATACAGCCTTGGCAGTTTTTTTCTCACTGAGATGTTCTCAACCTAAAAAAAAAATAATAGTAATAAATGAATCACTTTCTCTTGATCACAGAGGGATGCAATAACTTCTATCTTAAAGGGGAAGTTTATATGAGTCTGCAGGCACTTGAATGGTGTCTGTGAATAAATACCAAATTAACCCCTTCCCCAACACCATCCACGGTCTATTTGTTCTTTCAGGCATTCATCTGCCATTTTCAAATCAACTGTTTCACACTATCTGAAAGCACCTGCTTCTTTAGGTTCATACAGGGACTGTGAAAGTATTTAGACACCTTCACTTTTTCCACATTTTGTTTCATTAAGCCTTTTACCAAAAAGGCTTTTTAAAAAGTGCAATCAATCTACACACAATACCTGATAATGACAAGGCAAAAACATATTTGGAGAAGGAAATAATTTATAAGCAAAGGGAACAAGGTGTCACTGGCTGAATTTCAAATGATGCTCCTCTTCATGATCGTCCTTCATTTGATTGTTTATGTCCGCCTCCTCCATTTGCACAAGTTTCCCAAAACTGAGGGAATGAAAATTATCAAGGGTGCACGGGCTAATTAGACTCTCCAGTAGACCCTTCCAGGGAGTTTGCCTAATTACAGTATGACACATGCATTTGTTCATGCTCGTTTTAATACTAAAATGTGGGACAGGATTTCATTATTCAAGTCTTAGTGTCGTCAAGTCGATATGTTTATTTCCTCGTCACCCTCTGAGTTTTGACAGAAACGTGACCATGGAGGTCACTCCGAACAGGTCAAAGGGACTGGTTTGGGTTTCAAGGTGTGCATTGCACAGATGTCACTTTCAAAGAAATAATGGTCAGTTTGAAGTGTTAGTGAGAAAGCTGCAGTCGTATACTGTATATATTTTGGTCGTTACCACAGCATACTGAAAAAGTATTCCTATCATTACATTTTCAGCTTCTGGAACTTTTTTGTTACTGGTGGGAATTCAAATGATTGCATTTCATTTAACAGGGGTTTAAATATGGGCGAAACATTCATATGCACACAACAGCGCTGAAATATTTGAATTAATTTTACATGAAAGTCCTGTACATCCATCGTACCGAATGACTTGCTGGAGCAAATCATTTCATCAAGATTGTTGACTCTGGTGGTCTATCTATTCATTTAGATAATGTGCAAATATAATGTATCATCAGAAAGGCCAGCATCTCAGCTGCTGCAACGTTACTACCAGACCCAGTGATCTGACTATACATCTCAGAGCAATAGAAAACCACATACCCTTTTACAGCTGTAATTAAATGGATAGCAAAGCACAAAACTAAGTGTTTATCATATTTCAAATGCAATGGCTTTGGTGTTGTGTGCTAAAAGCTTATAGCACCGCAGGACATGGATATGGGTGTGTGTGTGCGCTCGCGTTTGTGTATGTACGTGCGTGTGCACGGGTCCGTCTTTGCGTGTCTGCACCTGTCTGCGAGTGTGCGTGCTTAGGTGCGAGTACACTCCCGTGCACACCGGCAAGTATGAGTGAGTTCGTTCATGTGTGCTTGTGTAGCCATGTGTTGGTCTGTCTGTGTGTCCACGGTGGCAGTAGGGGTTTCACAGTGGATATTAAACCTGCGGCTGGTTATACAGCTGTGCTGAGCTTAGGCCTATAAAACCAGACAGCCAGGAGTCATGATGATAATGCCAGCCAGGACAAGGTCACAGCAGACCTGAAACACTGATATATCAGCTCCAGTGATGAAACCTTTATACACTCGGCTTCCCTGTAATGGCAACTTTTATTACAGGCTATGCCATCACTGGCATAGCTTCAGGAGTTCTATGTCATGTACTGTATATCCAGTATGTTATATTTTATGTGTATATTATGTCATGCATTATCAATTATAACTACTGTTACTATAAATTTGTACTATGTATTAGGTGACAGAGTGCATCGAACCGAGCTAAGCACTTATGAAATTATTATCTTCTTTACATGTATCTTTAAATGTAGCTTCACCCATACTTGGATGGGCAGTGAAGAAGTCGATAAATTGTTTTAAGACAGGGACGTTATTGTTCTTTTTGCCACCATGAATTGATAAATACATAAACATTCATGTTAGTGTAAATGTCTGGCAAAAGAGTCATTACAATCTCTCCAAAATAAATAAATAAATATACAGTGGCTTTCAAAGGTATTTACCACCCTTGGAATTTTCAAACAAATACACAACTGAAAATAACTGATTGTTTTCACCCCCTTTAGTCCTTATTTGGTAGAGGAACCTTTGCAAAGTGTTAAAGCTCAGTGAACAGCAATTTTCAACTCTTTACACATATTGTCAATTGGACTGAGGTCTATGCATTGACTGGGCCACTCCAGGATTTTGACATTTTTGTTTTAAAGCCACTCCAGTGTGCCTTAGGCTTTATGTTTGGTGCCATTGTCCTACTGGCAGATGAGTCTTCTCTCATGACCCAGGTCTCTTGCAGACTTTCTTCCATGATTTAACTGTACAACGGCTCATCCATTTTGCCCTCTACTGTATCTTCACAAGCTTTCCAGGCCCTGACGCAGAGAAGCATCCCCATAGTATGATGCTGCCAAAACCATGCTTTACGGTAACAATAGTGTTCTCAGGATGATGAGCGCTGTCGGGCTTACATCAAACATTGCGCTTAGCATTAAGGCCAAAAAGCTTTGTTTTGGGTTATTTAAACTGCAATCATGTGAAACACCTTAACTGCACAAAGGTGGACTCCATGAAACTAATCACATGACATATAAAGACAGTTTGTTGCACTATAGCTCACTGAGGTGTCATAATGTAGCAAAGGAGGTGAATACTTAAGCAATAAATAATTACTGAGTTGTGTATATGTATTTTGAATAATTTGCTAATTTTATTTTTCACTTTGACAATATGGACTTTCTTGTGTTGATCAGTGGCAAAAAAACAAATTAAATTAATTTGACTTCATTTAACACAACAAAATGTGGAAAAGTCCAAGAGGGGTGAATATTTCGAGAGCCATTGTATTTCGAAAATACTAAATAAACTTCTGTGGAAATAGACCTTAATATTGTTACATGTTGGTTCCCAGAGCGTGGAACAGAGTTAAACATAGCTATGGAACAGATACACACACTTGCCTTTTGTAAACTAAAGCTTGCATTTGAGATTTTCCATACTAAGACTGATTTTGCTGATAGCTAATTTACTGAGAGAAAAATAGCATACCCTGACTAGGTTGTGTGGTAGTCCCACCTAGCAATTCTAAGAGTGCATTAATCCTTAGTAGCTCTAACTCAGAGTGTCTACAATGTGACTAAAATGCAACATAAAACCGATTACGACTGTTGACTCAAAGGCTGTGGGGAACTACATTATGAACTTCTCTCTATCTCCCACGCATATTAATGGATTACCACGGCTGTCTCATTTCACCAACTACAGCAACTGAAGTTCAACCGGAACCGCAAGGGTTAACTAACAGATTCACACTTTCTAATTAACTGTGTAAAATACTCCAGGCTATTTCTCAACGACTCAACTTGACTTCAACTTGACTAGCTCATTAACATGCGCACTGAAAGCCTGTGTCATTACTGCAATGATGAGAGTGTGTTAAATGCTTGATTAGCCACTTAAAATGAACCTAAGAATAAAACATTGTTAACCCTTCCGGCGTATCCCCGCTGTGCGTGTGCACCGACCTCTGACCTTTGGATGCAAAGGAGTAGAGACGTGACTGATATCGTCCTCCCACGTCCAATTAGCTTCATCACACATGAAATTATTCTGAAGTACTACATAAAATAACTGGACTTGCAGTCTGTCTACATTTAATTTCTCTTTCTTTGTACATTTTAGATTTACTTATTTTTGATTTATTCGGAAACAGTATGAACGCACTTAATTTCGCATTCACTTGGCTCACTGTCAAGGTAAAGGTGTTATACAACTAAAAAGTAATTTAGAGGCACGCAAACAGATCAGAGCAGTGCCATCAGAGGGTATACCCACATCTGAAAAGCTGAACCTCCTCTTCATCGGCGTGCTGCGTATCGTGCAATGTGTTTTTGATTGTGCCCCAGTGAACCAGGGCCTGTACAGAAATGTGATCAGTCTCCGTAGCAGCAACACAAAGCCATTTTGTTTCATTGTCCCCTCAAACCACATTTTGGAATCCTCAGCACCGGCTGTTGTCTGGTGAAATTTACTTGTCAAAAGAAGAAATGGCTGTAATGAGTAATAGCAGATACGCAGCAAAAAGGTGATTTTTAAGCCAAGTCTAAAACACTTGCATAAAGGCAAATGGGAATCATTGACAGATAATGTATTCAGATTTTAACCTAAAAAAGAATAACTCATCTTATTTCAAGATATAATTCAATACATTTTATCTAATCAGCTTATTATTGTCTGATTTAGTTGAAATATCCAGAGAAATGTTCTTGTATTAAGCCCTTTAAGCCTTTTTTAGAAATAAGCCAAATAATCTACCAAAGACAATTTAGCTTTTTTTAAGAAACAATTTTGCCTTGATGCAAGTGATTTAGGCTACGCTACAAAATCTCTTCTTGCCGTGAAAAAGATATGGAAGGCTTATAAAGAGCTTGTATAAAAGAGTTGGTTTTAAATTGCTCCCCTATGAAACATAGCCATTCTGCCTGTTTGTGAGTAACTTCATCCCCAAGCTATTGAGCACACCGGAGCAAGTGTTTAGTCCGCAACACTAGCTTGGGAGCTCGCCTGCCAGCTCCTACCCCTGCCCCTCCTCCCGACCCCACCTCCACACCATCTATCCCCAAATGTAGGTTAATGATGTCCCAGGGTGGGTAAGGCCACAGTAAGTCTGTGTGACTCAGATATAGCAGAAAAGGTCATTGACACGGTGGGTCTCTGAGGAACTATTTTATGTAGCTGCTGGCGATGGCCCTGTACCACAGGTCTGGAGTAAGCTGCCTAAAAGGCTCACCTGCCTGTGAACTTATAGGCCTAAAAAAATATTTCTGGTTCATAGGCACACATCTTCTCACCTCCCTGAGTGGCTTCACAGCTGTCTGCCCTGTAAAACCGTCCTCTGCCTTGAGAGTCCCAGAACTGTCTGTCTCTACAGGCCCACAATTGTCTGACTCACAGACCCAGAGCTGTGTGTCTACCCCAGGCTAAGACGTGCCTGTCTGCCTTATAGGCTTACAACGGTCTGACTCGCTCACAGGCTCAGAACTTCAGGCCGCATCATAGCCCCAGAGCTTAACTGCTGCTTTAATATGGACCCGAACTGACCCAAAACTGTCTGCCTTATAGGCTCAGAACTCACAGTGCCTGGCAAAACAGAAAGTAGTGAAATGAAGACACTATGCAGAGAAGGAATCGTGTGTGACTATTTCCTAATTGATTTTTCTGGTGCAAAGACAAAGATGGGCAAATTAAAACACATTAATTCCTTAATTCAGTTTAAGTTGCAGAATGTGATGGCAAAAATCTGTCGAATCCAATTGCATACCCTAAACTCTGTTAAATGCACATTATGTCACAGCATATATCCATTTGTCAGTAACTGCAATGCGATTGCCCCCGAAAAATAAATGAGCTAGGCCTGTGCACCACTCGGGGCAGCCCATCAAAACATTACTCAAAACGATGTCATGGAGGTGGTATGGGGCTGAACCAAAAACACTATTTATCTATAGTACATTTATCTGAGAGCCAGAGGAGGAGGACAAGCATACACAAACGTTCACACACACACACACACACACACACACACAAAACCACACACACCAAGGATTACCTCAGTTTCGTCAGTCAAGGGCATGTGAGAGCAGCCGTCTGAGTAAATTAGTAGTTTCAATTAGGCTGCTACGGGCACTCTGTCTGTTACAACACAATCGAGTGAGACGTGTTTACCTACCTGCTTTAGTTGCCGTTCTCAGGAGCATTCTACACCTAATGGGTTAACAAAACATACTTTCTCTGAAAATAAAAACGTATCACATCTGGCATTACATCTGCTATGCCCTGGCATTTTATCAAAGTCTCCACCTGAGCAGTTGGAGCTGTTGCTTCTTATTCAAATCAACTCTTGAGGAACATCTCTCTCACTGTCACCGTCTTCTATAGGGCTCCCTCTACACCTGTCTGTGCTCTGACTGCCCTAAGCGAAATTATTGCCCCTAATCTCTGCTCAACCTAAATTGGAGTGCTCAGTCCTCCAAAACCTAGGCCGCACTAGATGGATGCTTTAAATCTTTACCAAATTGATCAGGCACTTGCCGGATTCAACCCGGAGTCAATGGATTATGCTGCTCTCAGATGTTAGTTCAATAATAATGCCAAGTAACCCTCTGCAGTTTTCTGTCGAGGCTGTATTGTCCAAAACAAAAACCAGTTCAGCCCCTGATTCAACACTGAATTGTCTAAGCTGATCCAGTGGAAACACCTACCCTGGTTTAAAGTACAGTATGTCTTCCAGAAGCCTATGATAGTCAACTCTGTGAAAGAACCAGTGCAGCACTCAAACAGTCAGAAAAGTAAATGCATTTTTTATAATAATAATTTTCTGCCTGTGGTTGTGACCACAAAAAGCTCAGGAAAATCCTCATAAAATCCTCAGAATATAAAAGCTCTTCCTCTCAGCTCCCTTCAAATTTGAGAACACTGTCACTTCCGGCAAAGTGAGAATGGTTGAAAGCTTGAACAGTCACACATCTGAATCTGCCTCGCCCACGCCGTGTTGGCACTGCTGCCGCTGTCGAGTCCTGAGCGAGGTACGGAACAAGCTGCTGCAAAATCTGGACGTTCACAAATTGTCCGGCCTCAATGATCTGAACTCAGTTTCTGTAGATCTGTCTGCTTCCACTATTGCAGCCCCTCTCGCCTGCCTGCTCAATCTCTCATCACAAACATAGGAAGACCCGTACGATTGGAAGCTGCTGCCATCATTCCAATTTTCAAGGTCTATTTCAAACTTGCCCCACCTTTTTTAAATGTTTTGAGTGTCTGATCAAGGAAGTTAGCCCGCCATTTTGAGTTCCATAGTCTACTCTCTGCAGTGCAGTCATGCTTGGGAGCAGACTATGGGTGTAACTCAGCAACACTAAAGGTTTTGAACAACATCATATCTGCTTTAGAGATCAAGTAGTTTTGTACTGCACTTTTTGGTAATGTGGCTAAAGCCTTTGATTCCATCAACCATCTCATCCTAATTAATAGACTCAGCTGCCTGATTCTCAGAGGACTGTCTAGCCTGGTTTGAAAACTACAGTGTAGAGTGTCAAATTTAAAGGACTGCTGTGTAAAACGCTGTATCTATTGGGGTTCCTCAAGCTTTGATAATATGTGTCTTGCTGTACATCGTGTTATTTGATGTGGATGTTTATTTCTCTTGTACACACTGTTTATTTGTATTTTTTGTTTGTTTATGTAGTTCTGCATGTTTTCCTGCTCTCTTGAAATTGGATGCCTTGGGACAGGTTGTCACTAAGACGAGAATTGGTTCTCAAATGATTATTGAAATAAAGGTGAAATTGTCATTTAGCTGTCCTTCCAGAGGTAGTTTCAGTACAACTAAATAAAACCACTATTAGAGACAATCTATTGTTGGATTAGTAGTGTTCTCTTAATCTATGAATAATTAAAAGACAGGGCTTATATTAGTCCTATTTCAAGCAACTTTTTGATAACTGGTCAGATACTTCGATTGCTATCTGATAACCTTCCTCCTTGGGGTGTGTGTATGTGTGTGAACCCCAACAGGTTGATGAGACAAAACTGAACAATGTTGTTTTATGTCAACCGTCTGTCATTGTCATCCTTAACATTTCATGGAAATGGCAGCCTATTTCTTAAACAACGCATACATGTTGCCATTAAATGTCAAATGGCAATTATAAATGAATAACAAAATAACCCTGTGCGTCAGTGCTGCATTCTAGATTGTCTTACTTAAACTTAATGAGCCTGTGTTTACGAAAAGGCCTGAAGTGAGTCATATGCATAATGTCCCCACTAAAGTGACATTTGACTACTGTTGACTGGCCCTACAGTATCTTCATGGGCTCGACAGTACAGCATTAAGTACCTTGTCACTTCAAGGCATAACCATTCCAGTGTCATTACACCGAATTGACTTGAATTTCCCGAAACTGCACTTAAACATTTGAAAGGGAAGTAATGTTGAAATTACAAACGTTTTTATACAGTATATGGAGGTTTTTCACTGGATCTATCTTTAACAATTACCTCATGTGGCATTCTGGATCACTAAGGGAGAACAGAAAGATCAATAGAGAAGTTAATCTTCAGAACTTCTACTCTAAAATATTAAGCTAATGTCCTAGTTTGAATATACAAATCATGGACAGCCACCTTCATCTTCTGCAATCATTTCAATCATTTCACAATTACAGGCTTCAGTGTTGATCATATCTAGAAGAAGGCAACGGGAAAGTTCAGTTGTACCAGATACAGTATACAGTATGGAAATAGACAACTAGTTACTGTGAAACTAGTCCCTCAGTCGGCCTGGTAAGTTGTGTCTCACCCACGAGATGGCATGATGCCAGCGCAGTCTGTGATTAAAAATAGCGCTGTGTTTGTTTGTGGTGCAGACATCCTTATTGTTTTATTGTGTTTGTCTGACTAGCAAATCTACCGATATAAGGAATTAGTGTATTACATTGCATAGGGCTTGTTGAATGCAGTAGTCACAGAAACGTCTACAGTACAGTACTACAGTACTGTAAAGAAGGATACATGTTTTTAATGGAAACGGTCTAGAGAACATACTCTATTACATGGTTTTGCCAGCATATCTTTGGAAGTTGACTTTTTATATAAAGTACTGTGCAAAATTATTAGGCCACCTCAGAAAATAGTTTGAAGCAATTCATCAAATAATCTTTAATTAAAAAAAAGTAACAAGAACTTCTTTTGTTCTTGTGTAATGGATATCTTGAGAGATGGTTAGAAGAAAGGTAGAAGAAATTTGAGGAATCTGGGCAAGTTAAAGACGGAAAAGACCCAAATAGCTCTATGCATCTGATGAAAAGCACTCAAAAGGTCACTTCCTTGCAGGCCCCTGACGCAACCTATGTCAGTGACAACGCACGGGGAGCTTTGGCTGACTGGTCCGGACAGGGGCTTATTGTAACCACAATATTCGCTGAGAAAATGTGCAAGTGTTTTGATTAGATGTTATCTACTCGTTATTTGCATGCACAATGCCCAAGCTTCCTAATTAATATGCTAGTCCAAACCAAATATTTTGGAAGTAAACATGGCAGTTTGGTTTCACGGGGAAGTGTTTTAGTAAAACATAGATCATGAATTGGATATCCACAATTTGAAATGGGGATATCCAACCAACGTTGTTCATAGCCTTCATTATCAAGGCCTGTTGCCGATTACATCAAAACATCCTTCCCAGACTCTAAATCAGGAAGAATTAGGTGTCAGCCAGGCTAACTTCCTTGAGTAACAGAAGGAAATCCGGTGAGGTTCTTTCTCAAAATCTGGCTGTTTTTTGTAAGTACATTCTTTGACAGTGACAAGACAGCCTACAAGGCCATTTCTTGTAAGACAGCTGCAGCTAAGAAACAATTTTTGCAATCTGTTGATAATCTGATGAGTCTGCCAGATGCTAATCGAGCTCTTCTGGATTTCCTTCTGTCCCTGATGGTAGTAAACGTTAAGTGCTGCTCATCATATGTAGACCGATGTTTCTGTCTTTTGTCTATATGTATCTTATATTTCTTCCAATAATTTCATAAGATATAAACATTTGGACAACACAAGAAATAACATGTTTTATTTTTTCTTAGTATTTATTCTAATGTCATATACAGTAGAGCTTTTACCAGCAAGTGAACATTTACTGCCCAGATAAAAGGTATTTTTAAGTACATTACTGTAGTACTTTAGTGACAGAGACAGAGGCGAAATATAGATGAGAGATTTTTGATCTGAAAGTTCAGTGGGCTAGCATTTATTCCTCCCTCCTAAACATTCCTTCGTCTAAACAGACGAAGCTACCTCCCCATAAAAGGAATTTGTCTTTTGAGTTAGATTTCTCCCTTACCTCCTCCCCTCACACTTCTATTTTTATTAATAAAACGCCCTCCAGGGTCCTGAACACACCCTTTGTGTCCGTTCCCTGTGTCTCTCCCTGTTACACTACTTAAATCCAGACACATTCAATCTAATCGTTAAATCAATCAACACTATGCCCATCTTCAGACAATTCCACATTAGCTGAGTAGAAATCTCAAATGAAGGGCAAAAAAGGCAAAGACTCAGTAAGAGTCCTCCTCACCCACCTACTACCTATCCAACTTCCCTCATCAACGTCCATACAACGACTCAGTACAAACAGCCCAAGTCCAGATTGCAGCCGTGTCCCTGGGCAGAAACAATCCACAATCTCTTCACAGTCTCTTGGACTTCTACAGCCCCACAGCAGCTTTCTTCATTAAAACCTCACTCCAAAGTGCATGAGTGCTGCCCAAAGCTCCTCGTTACACTAACCACATCACTCTGGGCCGGCGGGCACAACCTGACATGACCATTAACTATAGCCAAGTCATATGCCTGTTGGCACTTTGTAAATGGGCCTTGAAAAGCCAGCGCCATCTCCAATGTCTGCCCATTAAATTGAATTTTCCATGATTTCCAGCCATGGGCAGACAAGGTTTTGTATGTATAAAATTGCACGGTGCAAATCGTCAGGGCCTTCCATTTTGCGGAATCAAACGTCATTACAATAATGGGCCTTAGCTTTTAAGGCTAAACTACTAGATGGGTAAAATGTTCTCCAAGAGGTTTTTGGCCTCTAGACCAAGAAGAAGAGTCTAGGAAAGTGTGTACGTAACACAGGAACACAGACACACACATGCTTGGTTAACCTAATTTCACCATTCCTCCAGCTCATTATTAGAATCAGGTGTGCTAGAATAGGGTGGGTGAGAAAACCTACAGGATGGTAGAGCTACAGGAACCAGGATTTGAACGTTAACTCTGACTACAACCGTAACTCTAATACACATGTTTATATTTTACACACTTGACTTCTGAGGAGTTTTGGTACTCGCAAGTAAACACATACATACACATGTACACACAGACATGCATGCACACTTACACACACATGATGGTTTCACTATCCTTGTGGGCACGCAAAAGATGGTTCCCATTCAAACTCCTAATTTATATTTAAGAAGTCACATTTTGTCTTGTTTTACTAACCTTGTGGGGATTGTTTTTGTCCTCACAAGTGTAGTTAAACAAGCACAGACACACACACACAGTCTCTCCAAAACAACAAGTTGAAACATCTATCAAAAAGCCCTGGAGGATAAAATAATGGGAAATTGTTCCTGCTTCCCTCTGTTGGGCTCAATCATGCATTTGAACCGTAGTCACTGCTGGTTCCTTTCCCCAGCCGCAGTGACAGAGATGGGCGTTGGAGGGTTTGCCTTCCCTAGCTGCCGTGATAGAGAGTGGCATTAAAGAGTGTGGCGGCCTGCCTGAGCCTAGCCAACTGATTGCTGTGAAATTCAAAGGGACACTTTCTCTCTTCTTACCCACGATCCTCTACTTCCTTTGCTCTTGGGCTTAAAAGTGTCTGCGCGCTGTTCCTGTTTCTTAAGCCTGCTGCTATATAGGTCACTTTTAGATCAATAGTCTTAAATATCACAGGAAGGTCATATGTGTGTATTTAGAATTATTATAAATACTATAAATACACAGCCGTTCAAAAGTTTGGGGTCACTTAGAAATGTCCTTGTTTTCCATGAAAACATACATGAAATGACTTTGAATAGGAAATAGTCATTGACAAGGTTAGAAATAATGATTTTTAATTGAAATAATAATTGAGTCCATCAAACTTTGCTTTCGACAAATAGTCCTCCATTTGCAGCAATTACAGCCTTGCAGACCTTTGGCATTCAATTTGTTGAGGTAATCTGAAGAGATTTCACCTCATGCTTCCTGAAGCACCTCCCACAATATGGATTGGCTTGATGGGCACTTCTTACAAATCATACGGTCAAACTGCTCCCACAACAGCTCAATAGGGTTGAGATCCGGTGACTGTACTGGCCACTCCATTATAGACAGAATACCAGCTAACTGCTTCTTCCCTAAAAGGTTCTTGCGTAGTTTGGAGCTGTACTTTGGGTCATTGTCCTGTTGTAGGGCCTTCCACTCGTCTTTCTATTCTGGTTAGAGACAGTTTCCGCTGTTCTGTGAAGGGAGTAGTACAAAGCGTTGTACGAGATCTTCAGTTTCTTCACAATTTCTCGCATGGTAAAGCCTTCATTTCTCAGGACAAGAACTGACTGACAACTTTCAAAAGAAAGTTCTTTGTTTCTGGTCATTTTGAGCCTGTAATTGAACCCACAATTGCTCATGCTCCAGATACTCAACCAGTCTAAAGAAGGCCAATTTTATTGCTTCTTTATTCAGCACAACAGTTTTCAGCTGAACTAACATGATTGAAAAAGGGTTTTCTAATGATCAATTAGCCTTTTAAAATGATGAACATAGATTAGCAAACACAACGTGCCATTGGAAAACAGGAGTGATGGTTGTTGGTAATGGGCCTCTGTAGGCCTATGTAGATATCCATTGGAAATCAGCAATTTCCAGCTACAATAGTCATTTACAACATTAACATTGTCTACACTGTATTTCCGATCAATTTGATGTTATTTTAATGGGCAAAAATGTAGCTCTTCTTTAGAAAACAAGGCAATTTCTAAGTGACCCTGAACATTTGAACTTTGAAACAGTAGTATGTATATACTACTATCCTTCTATATATATATAATTCATTGTTGTACTTCAATTTAATCAACAGTTTTGTCCTGTGTGTAAAATTTGCAGTACGTTTTCCAATAATCACACAGTATATTCAGCCCGCAAAGCACAACGGTGCCAAAACAAAACATCCCCATAGTGGTAGTTTTAATAACGCCTCAGACTGACATGTACTCACCTTTGAAGAGGCTCTGGAGTCCACGAGAAACAATTTGTTTGAGAGGACCGCACTTGCAGCCGACTAAACTTTCTAGAGCCATTGTTTCATTATAAATAAAGATAAAAAGACAAACAAGCAAGAAGTCAGTACACACACTAAACATTTCAACTGTGGCAGTGAGGCAGTCTTTCCAGTATCTAGCATGAGAAACCCAGGCTTCTCCTGTTCGATTTGACACGATGGCCAGGCGGGGCTGATGGCAGCCATAAGCGCCATGGTCGGTTGAGTGTCAGTCAGGCCTACCAGACTCCTCATGGTGGGAGCACATCAGGTCACAATTAGCCTCTGCACCATATCACGCCATCACTCTGCGTCTCTACCCCTTCACACCTCCCCCTCTCCACAACACCTTCCCTCTACCTCCCGCTCTCTCATCCCTCAACATACATGTCATCCCTCTAGCTCCATCTCCATGCCTCGCTCGCTCTCTACCACTCCCTCTCTCTCAATCCCTCCCTCTCTCTCTATTCCCCTCAGCCTTTCTGTCACTGCCTCTCCCACTCCATATTTTCCAGTCCCTCCCCCTCTCTATCTGCCCCTCCATCTCTCATCCTCCCTCCACCACTACCTCTGTTTGTCCACCCCTCCCCCTCCACCCCCGTCTCTCTCTGCCCCACCTTCTCCCCCTCTCATAACAGGCCTTAAATCAAGCCGTCAGTACTGTTAAATTCATCAAAGTATTCCAAGAAATAGCGAGCTTGCAAGCAACGGCCCGTTCCATCATTGTTCAGAGACAAAGCGGCGTGACAAAGCTCTGACAGACTGCTGTATCACACTCTAAAGTAGTACAATATTTAACAAGATCATGTGTCAGCTTTATTTCACCCGAATTAACTCTCTTTGGCACAGTCAATGAAACCAATTACGTTCATTGGCGAGACGTGGGTGTTGAAATTAATTTGTCGGAATAGGGGAAAAGGAAATGTGCCTGCGTGTGCCGGACTTCTCACTTCACATCAAAATCAGTTGGACTCACCCAGAAAGCTTCCCGACATTCAGTCAAGTCGGACGAAGCACTCAAGAATCCCAGGACAGCATCTCCTCGCTCCTGTTTCGCCTCTGCTAACTCTGGCCAGCATTTAGTTGTTTTAGTGCTCAAATTGTCATGGTTAGATACCCCTAAATAGGACTTTGCAATACAAAATTTACAAACGTCAGTTTTGTCTGATGACACATTGTCATTCTCTCAGGACACACCATTAAAAGAGAGGAAGAGATAGTGGAAGATGAATTGTAAAACGTCAGTGAGAAGCCAGGATTACATAGCTAATGAGCCAGGTCTATGTTGCAGTCAACCAACCGCGACCACATGAACCAGTCAGCTCAGAAGTTATACCACGCGACCTACCCACCCACACTCACGCACACGCACACGCACACACCTACTGCTGGAAATATTACATTTATATCCCCCGATCCTGCCGACATATAACATTTCCCTTGTCATATCCTGCCGTGCCCTATGGCACAGAAAAAGCCTTCAGCAACAGATGGTTTGTTATGATACAGAGAGAGTCATGGGAGAAACAGTTGTGTTAGCTTACTGATCCTAGCGGAGTCAAGCCAGGTTCTTTGAACATCTTAATATCCAACACAGCGTTGGCTACGCAACACCAGCATGCTGGAAAAACACCAGCCACGCTTTTTTAATGAAATAACTTTCCTTCGACAATTTATCAGACTAGCAGCTGGGAGGGAGGCAGCAGGCAGAGAATCAGTATTCACCCGGTGCGGCGCGGGCTGCAGACAGAAAACAGGCGGTGTTGTGTTTCCCGCCTGCAGCATTAGGCTCCGTTCGTTCCGCTGTTTAAACACTCAAACGATATTCCCAAACGGACGCTCCCTCATTAACGGGAGAAAACACCGGAGTGATGCGGTGAGTGGCGGGGAACCACTGACTGGCAGGTGTGACAATTCTGACAGCTCTCCATCCGTCCCAGGTGTACCAGCGTCGCCGTCGACAACATCAGAGCGGTTCTGGTCGAAACACAACGCAGTCACATTGATGTCTCCCTGGAAGACCATGCAAGAATCAAAAGACCGTATAAAACTCAAAAGGAAATACACTGTCAACAAATGTTTCATGTCTAAACTTGGGCATGAAGTGGAACGTCCTGTGTGATCGTGAGGTTTTCATCATTGGCGCCACGCCTTACGGCCCATCAACATTTTTAAAGGCTTAGTTTGGGTGTCTATTTCACTTCTTTCTTTCAAATCTCAGTCATGATTCATTTATGTATTTATTCAAATTGAATAGGCAGAGCAATGTGTGCAGTGTGAACTACTTGTGAGGACTGAATAAATATATCCTTGTTCCTGTTCTACTACAGTATGATATAAAAACAAGGAGAATCATGCAAAGTGAGGACATTCGGCTGGTCCTCGGTTTAACAATAAGCTTTATCTGAATTGGTTAAGTTTAGGAATTTCGGGTTAGGTTATTTAGGTTAAAGTTAGGTTAAGGGTCAGGTAAAATAGTTACTTTTAAAGGTATAAAATTGCCAGTCCTCATCTTGATAGTAAGATCTCTTTGTGTGTGTGTGTGTGTGTGTGTGTGTGTCTGGAAGCAGACATATGAACAAAGACATATTTACAGTCCAGGTGAAATCTTATTATGGAAAGAACTTTCTTAAGGGCCCAAAAAATGTAAATGTTCAGACATTGTGTAGGATACTGCTCCAGTTGATGTCGGCTGTCGAGAAGAGAGTTTCTTAGTACAACAGGATGTCCATGGAAGCGGAGAGAAAGAAACTCAGAGAGAGCTGACATGTCCAGTTCTACCAACAACTGGTCAGGGTGTCATGGCAACCACATCCATCCGGAATTCAGAGTCATTGAGTAATCCACGCTAGCCACCTCCACAAACAAACACACCCACCGACACTCGAAACACACACATACCAACAAGGATCAAGGCCCATCTGCCTGCTACACCTCTATTAAACACAAAAACGTGAGTGCACACATAAGGACATACACCTTCCACCCATCAGTTGTCATCCTGACCAAACAGGTCAATGATGGGATCCATTCAGAGAAGGGAAATCTCCAGTTGCTACATCCATTTTAGACCTAGGCAGTATATGTGTGTAAATGTTATGTATATACTGTACAGTAGGTATAGATAGTCACCACCTTCTTTCAAAATGTTCACCTTTTGTTGCCTTTCTCTTCAGCAGCGACTAGAGCACTTGTCAGGATAGAACAGAAAACAGACAAAAAAAGCACTGTGACAACTGTTGATGTTAAAAGGGTTTTATAAAATAAATTTGATTGATTGACAGTGCAAAATACCATCAGATTCTTGTGGAGAACCTGCAGTCCTCTGCCAGGAAGCTGAAATGCGCAGATGGTTCACATTTCAACATGACAATGACCCAAAGCACACCGTTAAAGCAACCATACAGTGGCTGAAGGACAAAGAGGGGAATGTCCTTGAGTGGCCCAGTCAGAGCCCTGACCTAAATCCCATTGAAAATCTGTGGAATGACTTGAAGAGTGCAGACCATTAGCGATCAATATACAATTTGGCAGAGCTTGAACAATTCTGCAAGGAAAATTGTTTTTTTTCAAATATCTTTTAAATTGGATATTGTGGGTAATTTGGATATTGTGGTTTTGTGTGTGAATAAAGCCGGAAAATGTCTGTTCTTATGTGTTTTCATGTAAGGCAACAAAAGGTGAACATTTTGAAAGGGGGTGGTAACATTCTATACCCACTGTATTTATACTGTTTAATCTTTATTGTAAAAGGTATTCATCAATTAAATATATATATTTTTTAAAATACCTCATGTGCTTAGTTTTAATTGTTGTGCCAAGGCAGAAACCAGAATAATATATGTAACTAATTACATGTAAAACAAAACTTGGTTCATATTATCATTTTAAAATCACAGACGGTCGCTTTTTGCATCCCCAGTTTGTCTATGAATTTCAAAGTTGTTATATTATATACACGGATATACAACGGAAGAAACCTGCTGATGGATAATTGAAATAACCACTACTACTACTCCTCCAAAAAAGTAGTCCTGGAACCGGATGTTGTCTGCTACTTCTCTGTTGCCTCACCACCTCTGCCTGATTATAATACAGCCTCTGATGTTCCCGTCAACCACCAATTCCTGTGTCTGTATGCTAATAGTCTGAATGGGGAAAAGAAAGGCAATGTTTATGCACTGGGCTGTGGAGGGAACACATGCAAATAACATTCATCAGCAGTAGACAGAAGCCCTCCATTTTCTTTATTGTAAAATCACTGCTGTTCGAGGGCTGCCACTCATTTTATATGCTGTAAAAAGAAGTCATTGTGTGGTCCCCCAAATTATTTTCTGCACAAGGTGTATGTTTTCTGATATTTCAAATTTAAGAGCTGTCACTTTAAAGGGAGGTTGAGTTCACACAAAGCAACTGGAATGGATATCATTCAAATTGCTGCTTTTCGTCGTTTTTAATCTAACATGAATACAAAAGCTGACTGTTGAATATCTTTTTTTTTCTTCTCCTATTTCAGCTTTATCGATTGATCTTCTCCAGTGAGAATGAATGCCCTGATACATGTGACTGCTTTTCAGATCATGCTTTTTGTAAATTACTTTTTGACATTTAGAGAGGCTATCTACCAAGGCAATTTGGACCTTGGAGTCTACACATGCACACACAAACACATTCAAGAACGCATGTGCACAAACAAACAAAGACACTCACCCACTCACACACACACACACACACACACACACCCACACACCCACACCCACACACACACACAAACAGCTTTCTCATCACCCACAAAACAGCATGCTGACAACTTCTCCACCAGCAGCTTAGAAGACAACCCACTTTGGTGGAGCGATAGATGTTGTCAGCTCCAGATAAATCAATGAATGAAATGTGTTAAGATGAAAACGGTTTGAAAAAAGGTGTTATGGTGTGTGTCAGAAAGTGATTTGCTGTATTGATGGTTTAATACGAAGAGTGGAAGAAAGAGATAAAGTCGCCATCTTGAGAGGAACGAAAAATCCATGGCAAGCATTGACTAGGGTGTAGGAAAAGATGATTCAGGTTGTCAGAAACAACTTGCCTTGGAAGGACAGAACAGGGAATGTTGCAGATTTTGTCACTGCAATGAATAGTAAAAGTAAACCAGATTGAAAAAAAACTTCTCTACTTCTGTGTGGCATTGATATTAGTTAGAAACATTCTCAATACTTTTTATTAAGTTGCCCTATCTACTACATAACTAACACAGATAACTGTAGTAACATAATAGTTACACAGATTTTACTTAGTGACTACATAGTTTTATTGTTTCTATGGAATCAGTTACTACACAACTGTAGCAAAGAATGTATAATTACACATTTATTTGATTAATGTTATTCCACAAGAGTAAATACCTATGTTCAGGCCAGCTGACAGTCTTGCCTGGGCCCGGGATGAGATAATCTTAGATGGGCCCTTTAATGTCAACCCAATGTCAGTTCTGGGCCCCCCCTACCCTGGGCCCGGGACAACAGACCCGTTTGTCCCCCCCTTATCGGCGGGCCTGCCTATGTTATTAGAAATGTTCTGTTCTGGAATTATATATATTGTCAGAAAGAAATATTATCTGTAGTAACCTATTTATTAATTATGTTAACAACTCATACAGAAATCTTGCTATCATTTCCCCATTAGATTGAATGTGACAAAATGTTCTGAAAACTGGGCCAGGAAATGGGTGAAGGGTGAAAATTGGGTGGCGGATCAACCTCCACTGAGGTCATTGCTGAACACTCCCACCAAGGTCACCCCCGGTCCAAAATGATCCTTCGGCAGGCAGAGGGTACACCAGGACAATCAAGTCAATCGTGACCAAAAAAATGTTACCCGAAAAAAATGTTTTTTCTCATTTTATGGCCCATTTTACTGGCTATCTGCCCTTGGAGAACAACAGAAAAATGTTCATCACATCACCAAGCCAATTCCAAAACTAAATAGAGGCACTATACTAGTACACTCAAACTCACTGGAATACCAGTCTATATATGATACTGAAAATGTGTACATCAATAATCAATCCATGTATATTATTCACTGATCACATCTTATTTTCCTACAGTACTGAACGCGCTCACCAACCTTTGAAAAAGACTGTATATCAACATTGTGTAGATTTTGTTTATTTTGTGTCTATATCAGTAAATTCCTCAAATCCTTGAAGCACACCTCAAATCGTTTTTTCTTAATGAGCAACCAAAACAAACACATGCAGAATGCGTTCAGTTGCTCCTTAAAACCACGACCAACAAATCTACACATTTGCAAAACATTCCTTTATTATAAATAAATCATTTGTATAAAAACGGGCATGCTTCAACCATGGCATTTACAGTAACAACCCAGGGCCACCATCCAGTTAGCCAATTGATACAAGAGACACACTTTCTCAGTATGCAAGGTCGCACAACAGCTGGGACAAGAATAAGGAAAAGATTTACACAACCACAAAAATACTAACAGAGTAACAACAAACATCATGGTCGAGTCTTGTAGTTTCTTCTATTTTCTCATTTATATATATTTTTTTAAAACTCCTTAAATGTCTTTTATCTCCCATATACATCTTCCTTATGTTTAACGTTAACACTGTTATGTTTTGTAATTTTTTTTGTCATTTTTCACAGTCCGTTTTATTCGTCTGGACCACAGGGCCTACGGTTATTATATTTTTTAAAACCGGTTAGTCTTTTTTTTCAAGGTTTAGTTCAAAGTTCATGGCAGGACCGTTTTGCAGTGATTCGCTGGAGGAGACAATACCGGGCCCGCTGATTGGTGGTTGGTCTGTGTGGGCCCGCCTCTCTGGTAGCGATCGTAGGTTTGATGTAGTCAGAACAATAGAAAATGTCTCATGCTTGTTTACCAGTGGCGGTGGGAGCTCCGTCCGTCTTTCTGTCCATCTGTACATCTGTCAGTCTAGACATCTGTCTGTCTGAGTGAGTGACAGCTCCTCTTTTCCGCTTGGCAGTTCTCGCCCCTGGAGACTCCTCTTTGTTCAGTTCGGATGTTCAGATGGCATGATTGCTGTAGCTGACATATGTCGTCTTAGTTGATGAAGCTGCCAGAGGGGGGAGAGAGAGTAAAGGAAATCTATCAGCCAAGATATTTCCCATTGACAGTACTGCAAGTGCACACCTGAGTCTGTCCATTATTTTACACCTCCCCTTTATATGGTGGCTGTGAATGTCTGAACGATAGTGAACTACAGGCGCATATTTATCGTCAAGGCAGTCCCTTGTGCCTCCGTCGTGGTTTTAAGGTAGGGTTTTCAAAGGGGAAAATGTGTGCCACCGTGAAATCGAAAGTGTTGCAAACGTTCCCTCAAGCAGTCTAAACCGTGGTATTTTTTGTGTTCATATATTTCAATGTTTATTGGATAGAAACAGTGGCAGTGGACCTAACTGAGACTTGTGCTGCCGTGGTACATGGAGGCAGCTGCCTAGACTGCCAGACCCAATCTAGGCCAAGGCAGTTAGCATGTTTGTGTTAATATCAAAACAATTTGCATGACTCATGAAGACTCTGTGGTCTGTGAAAATAAAATTTGCACATGTCCAGTCAGCGGTTTGTGCTAATGAGGGAACGGATGTGCAATGATCTACCGTCGGTGTACTGGGTCGTGTGCAGTTGTGTTGCGCCTGTGTGTTGATGTGTCATTCATGCAGACCAAACTGCTGACTGTAAGACTGCAATGTGTTCAGGTTTGTAATGAAGAAAGAGTTACACCTGCAGAACACAGTAAATTAAGCCTAATTACTCCAAACATTGTGGAACCTTCTCAATTTCTCAAAGCATTCAGATCAACTCAGATAATGGATGGGTTTAACACTCAACATTCTGAAAATCCACTGAAGCAACAAAACATTTCCAGATTGTGGTCTTGATGAGGCATGGCTATTCATACAACAAAGCTTTGAAGTTTACGTAAGCTGCTTCACGTACTGTAGTTACGGCTGAAAGAGAAGCTAATTTTAACACTCTGCATATGAAGTAAACAACGGAGCTTAAAAAGAGGTCACAGGCCTCAAGCTGCTTGATCAACAATATTGTTTACATTTAAAGAACAATTTCACTGTTTTACAACTTCATGTTATTGGTTCTTCAGCCTGTAAATGGTCTATGGGCCAGAAGAAACAATAATCTGTGGTTTAGTAACATTAAACCAAATATCTCTGGCTACACACACTAACTGCTCTTTTAGCAAATAAAGTATGGAATACAAGGGTAATTGAGACAATAATTGACTTCCTCCCCATCTAATCTGACAGAGCCAAATCCAGGTGTGCAAAACTGCTAGAGACATACACAAGATGACTCAAAGCTGTCATCATTGCCAAACGCACTTTTATCGAATAAAGGGTCTGAAAACATGTGATATAGTATGTGAAATACTGTATTTCAATAGTCATAAACTGGCACAAATTTCTAAAAACATTTTGTTCACTTTGTCATTCTGGGGAATGTGTGTTGATAAATAGCAACACATTTTTTTAAGATCAATTATAATTTAAGTCCATAACACAACATAATATGAAAACAAATCATTTCTGAAAGCACTGTACATAAAGTGACGAGGAGAGACAGTGAATGAACACATCACAAGTGTTCAAGGCCCTGGACAGAGTTTCATTAACAGTAATAGCAGGGTAGGTGAGGGGAAAATCAAACTGAAAAGAAAACTGCCCTCCTGGGGCAGCCTCAGAGGAATGGGTGCCAGCAGTCGATGCTCAGGCAGCCTCTGCACCCTTCCTCCCCCGACTGTCTTCATCCTCTGCCAGAAACCACACCTCTGGGGCAGTGTGACATGAAGGGGGCCATTTACGCATTTATGTCCCTTTCAGCTTTTACTTCTCCTTCTGCTACTCCCTCCACCCAGACCTGCTCCTAGGGGGTCTTCATAGACCCACCCTGACCAGGTCCTGAGGGGAGGCAGCTGTTCAGGGGATGGGCTGGCACTGCTGGCTGCCTCTGGACGGTTCCTGCACCTGCCAGTATATTCTCAAAATGTGTGCAAAATGTGGTTAAAATTTTGAGCAAAAAAACAACATGTAAACTGTGTATACATGCAGAAACAGTGTTTCTGCATGTATATGCTCACTGTTAGTGTAAGTGTATATATCTAATAACATCATAACATATCTAAAATTGGCATGTATTATGTTTAGGTTAAGAAAGGTGTGTTCTTACTCACTGTTGGTCTCCATGCTTTCACAAAGCTCCGTCTTGACCTCCCCGTTGGGCCGGTCACCGCCCTTCTGCAGCTTTCCCGACATGGTGGCGGCGGTGACGATGGCTTTAAAGCTGCGCTTGCGCTTTGGGACGTTCTGCTCAGGGTGGAAGATGATGACATAGACCTTGGGCATGTAGAGCATCCCCAGGGAGACGGAGGCACTGAGGGACAGGGAGATGGTCAGGGTGGTGGTCTGGATGTACATCTGGGAGGGGCGGAGAAAGTGTGACATCAGCGTACTGTATATGTTAACAAGTGACATACATGGAGCCATTTATCAGGCGACATACATAAAACTATCTTACAACTGACATACATGTAACCTTCCTACAGTACAAATGAAATGTAGCCATCCATTCAACAGATGACATACCTGTAGTCACTGTAGTACTGACATACATGTACATCTGTAATCTACAGAACCAACAGCAATACAAGCATATTGTAGCTCAGGGCATTTTATTAACAGCACTCTTAGCTGTATTTTTTTTACATAACCCAAAACACAGGAAAATTAGGTAAGTTACTCCTATTCATACATTTTTTTAGTGTTGCCATCATTCAAAAACATGCCATTTATAAATGAACTACAGATTAGTTTTGTAAAAATTGAAATTGTCCGTTTAGTCTAACCAAACCACACTAACTTTTGCACATTACGTACAATTCAACGCTAATAGAAAATGTACACTGACAACTTTATACTGGCTACTGTACTTAGTCAGAAACAACACTTCACCCAATCGAATTGTATCACCAGAATTGTATCACTGACACACACACAGAGAAACCCCTCCATTGTCTGAGGGATTCCTTTAAAGCACAGCCACTCAAATGCGTCCATCCATGACTGTAGCGTGGCGTAGGAATCACAACAAGCAGATGGACGGTCATGCTTTTTTTGTCACAACAACACAACACAGGGCATGCCAGCCAGCGTCGCAATCCGCTGAGGATGCAAACAAACCAGCGCTCCCTCTCCGTAGCCAAGAGACAACAGGCATGAACAGATTACACATATCGACAGTCCAACAAATATAGTTTGGAATGAGAGTAACCGTAAAGACGACAGAAGGCTTGGTAGGGTGGAGCGCGTGTGTGTATGTGTGCGTGTGTTCGTGTGCATGCACTGTGCATGCGTGCAAGTGCGGCGTTACTAACAGCAACAGCAGGTAAGAGGTACAAACGTAGCTGATTGGTTCTCAAACAAATCTCTGGGGACCCCCAGGCGCTACATGATTCAGCTTGTCAACAATTCATCAAGCCTTTGACTAGGTCAATCAGCCCTGTCAGTTCAGGGATATCAACTGAATGTTTCACTGTCTGGCGGTCCCTGGGGACGGGTTTGAGAACCACAGGCGTAGATAAAAGGAATGTTTTGGCTAGCTGCTGGGTCAGTAGTCGATAGTACTGTATGAAGAGGTTGGTGACATTCACAGTCAACGTCCTGTCTGAAAACCTACGGTGATAACACACAGAGTCTTTGAGAGGAACTCCATTTAAATCCCATAAAAACCCAGTTTGCTAGCAAATTATTAGTTTGAAAGATTAAATAAGAGTTACAGCGATTTCTACCCTATTGAAACAGAACAAGTAGCGAATGCCCCTCCCCAACACACCTGAACCTCATTTAGACTTGGATTGAGATGCTGATAATATGTCTGAGACAGGGTGAGGTCATTTTTAGATCACTTTTAAAGAACAGTGTGCATGTGGAGGAGCTAAGCCATTTGAACGAGGCGATCGTATGACTGGTGTTCCCCTTTAATGTAGCTGGAAATCCTATCCGCTCAAAGTCTGCACTACTGTTTATGCGTTTCCCTGAAGAAGCCTCGAGGGTTTACATAGTGTGTGGGTGGAAAACCATGCGCGCGTGTAGAGTAAACAACGTTACTGACCGCATGCGACTGGCATGTGTCTCCAGGTGGTCCTTGGGACCGAATGTCACCGCCACGGCGTCATGCTGGCGGTATGCGTGTGTTAGCGGCACCTCAGCCCAAGCCGCATGTGACTCACGCGGAAGGTCGCCCTGGTAGTGAAGCTATCCATACCGGTGACATCACTCCCGCTCACTCTCACATCAGCTCTGGGAACTACATGTCGTGCCAACACAACAGCTGCGAGAAAAAACCCACCACGGGCTTTTTAAGCAGTAGGTGCTGTTCACATACTGTAGTCAGACAAAGGTGCCATCTCAAGGTGCAACTTGACCCATAGCAATGCAATAGTTTTAACAAAATCATAGTTTTTTGTTGCCGTGAATTCCAAGGGCCAACCTGTTTTGGACAACCTCTTTAAAACCAGCCCCTCCGAATGGGACATGTGTAGAGGGTCTGTGGCATTGCCCAGAGAGCTGTTAGGCCTAATTGCATTGCTCAAGGACAGAACAACAGATTTTTTTTTCACCTCATCTGCTCACGGGGATTGGATAAAGGCAACCTTTTCGGATAACGGTCTGACACTTCAACAACAAGGCCCTTGGCATCCAATTCCTAATTAAGAATATTACAATATTACTTATTTACAGTGGCCTTTCCCCCCCTTTTATGATGCCACTTTTGATACTGTTTAGGGTTGAAATGGAAGGTAAAATTGGGGGCGTCTCGAGGATTGCTCTTCCAATGACCCGCACATTATGTTTATGAACGCTAAACCACAGCATTTTCCTACTTTAATCGGATACAGATGTATATTAAGGCAGCGGGAGGGCAGACACAGCACCTAAATCCGGGAGGACAGACACAGCACTGTCTACATAAACAGAGAGACACCTCTTTCGGCAGGAGCGCTTGACCGAGAAAGAACCACATTTCCAAAATGGCTTTGGCCAAAACGCGCGCTGTTACATCACTCTATCGAAGCAACTGAAGGAAAGAGGGAGGCGGGAAAGGACAACAACGGGAAGCGGAGAAAAGAGCCGGGAAGGAAGTGACTGATGAGGGAGGGGAAAGAAAATAACATTCTTCTTTTTTTTTTAAAGAGAGCGAAAAAGGCAAATGGGAGCAAGAAAGAGAGATATGAGCCTTAAGCCCTCTATCACAAACACCGCAGCAGGTCTGGGGATAGCAGTCTCCATTACACTCTGCGGATATTAGCCTCACAGTCTTACACACACACAAGCGCACGCGCACATTCTCTCCGCAGAAATGATATGGTGAATATGTGCCGGAGGTGGGATGATCCGCCACTGTGATCCATGAGTATTTCTTTTTTTTTGGCCTCTACCAAAGTCAGAGAATAGGGCCGATTAGCTCTACTCCGCTGGCCACCGCTGATATCCTTCCTACGGTATAAACTTGTCTATAGAGAAGTCAATATGTTAGGGTTTATGTTATTACCGCCATCCATTACCATCACTTAAAGCTAGGTGCTATTACTCTGCTGCTGGAAAAAGCTGACTGAGGTCATCCTGAGAAACAGCCTGCCACACAAACAAACAAACAAACACACACACACACACACACACACACACACACACACACACACACACACACACACACACACACACACACACACACACACA